>JAFVLL020030038.1:0-37616 GCA_021397915.2 Tor tambroides
AGTGCATCCCAAAACACAACACTTGAAAAGCCTCTTTGGAGCTGACATTGTATATCTCCAGCAGCTACAGTGATCAGTAACGTTAATGGCGGAGGAGGACGCAGCTTCTCACTCAGGGCTGTGTCTCTGCTTATAGGGCAGCGTCACTAATGGGCGGGACTTATTCCCCTCAGTGACGTGCAGAGAGGGAGAATCTGAAACAGCTCGTCCTGAGAGACTGTTTATAATTTTATTAGATTATAAATAAATGAGTGGGTGGATTTTTACCATTATCGGCTCGATGTTTTCACACACTGCAGCCACACAACTGTGTTCAAACACCTTCTAAAAGTGATTTTTGCATAATAGGTCCCCTTTAAGTATCTCTTCAAATGTTTTTTGTACCAATGCTCATCCAAGTCTCATTTCTGTTTTTCTGCAGTATGCCTCAGCTGGATGTCTGCTGTCCCTCCACCACAGCGAGAAGCCTGAGCACGAGGAAGTCTGTGAGTTCCGCCCGTACACCTGCCCATGCCCAGGGGCTTCCTGTAAATGGCAGGGCTCCCTGGAGGCAGTCATGCCACATCTCATGCATGCTCACAAATCCATTACCACCTTACAGGGTGAGGACATTGTCTTTCTGGCCACGGATATTAATCTACCAGGGGCTGTGGACTGGGTCATGATGCAGTCATGTTTCGGCCACCACTTCATGCTGGTTCTAGAGAAGCAGGAGAAATACGAGGGACACCAGCAGTTCTTTGCCATCGTGCTGCTCATTGGCACGCGAAAGCAAGCAGAGAACTTTGCCTACCGCCTCGAGTTGAACGGCAACCGTAGGAGGCTCACATGGGAGGCCACACCGCGCTCGATCCACGATGGCGTAGCAGCGGCCATCATGAACAGTGACTGTCTTGTATTTGATACCTCTATTGCCCACCTGTTTGCAGACAACGGCAACCTGGGTATCAACGTGACCATCTCCATGTGCTGAGGTGGCAGCATAAGGCTTTTTCCAGTGACCCAAACCTTGGACAACCTCTGCTCCCTATCAGACTGCAGGTTCTGAAGGCGGCGGTTGGGAGATGTATACATTTGTGTATATTTCTGTTCAAGAGACATCCGCTAAAACAGCGCACACTTTCCAGATTCACTAGTAGGATAGTATGCTAGACGGATGGCAAGAGTCCTTCTCAAGTTGACGCAGGGAGTGTGCAGGTGTTTGCAATCAGTTGAAGGCATTGGTGCAATTGAGAATTTCTTTTGCACACCCCAAGGATACAAACACCTCAACTATCTGACAACACAATAAAAGTTCAGGTGTGGATGACAACCCTCACAGAATCAAAATGCTAACTTGGGAAGAGTCTAGGCATGAAGGTGTAACATTTGCCTCAGAAGCTTATAAAACATATGTGTACAAAAACTGCACTGACTACTTTGGTTTTCGTCTTTGGATATTGAGTGAAACCATGAAAATTGTACATGGCAATGTAAATGGTAATCCTCTGAATTTCATGGTTGTATAATGGCTTGATAAAACAATGCCCATGGTGGAAATGGCAGTGTGCATGGTGGAAATAAAATTCACTTGCAAAAATGACCACATAGCCACCATGTTTGTAAGGCAAGAATCTGACCTCTTCACTATGTTTTTTCCTTCCTTCCTCTTTTTTTTTTTTTTTTTTAAATACCATATCTGTCGTCATCATTTCAAGACGTAAATAAGAACAATACTTAAAGTTTGTTGTTTTGTAGTCCTCTGTTAAAACTTCCAGAGGAGAGAAGTGGTTTGTGATCAACACAGATATTGATCATGAGCTCCATAAAATGACAGAACTACAGCCATCCTTTTCAAAATAAGTTACCCATGATCAAATGCCACAAATATTCATAGATGTATTTGTATATGATATTTGATTTTTTTTTAAAGGGATAGTTGGCCAGTAAATGATAAATCTGTTATTTAGTTACCCTCATGTTTTATAATACTTATTTGTGGAGCACCAAAGGAGAAGTTAATAGAATATCACAGCTGTTCTCTTTCAGTACAATGTACATGGATGGGACTGGAGCTTTTCAAGCTCCAAGAAGCACCATAAATGCAGACCATACAACCTGTGCTCTCTATTGCAAGTCTTCTGAAACCATATGATAGCTTGGTTTGAGGCAGAGACAGAAATTTTACTGAAAATTTTCAATTGTATGAAAAAGAGCAGCTCATACATTCTGCTAGATGACTCCTTTACAGGTTTCAGTAACACAAGGGTGAAGAAATGACAGAATTTTCATTTTTCAGTGAACTATTTCTTTTATATAGGTGTTCCACCTTTGCTTTTTAGCGTACTTTGTCTTGTCAACAGTGACTGTATGTAAAAGATTTAGCCTGCACACAAACAATCTGTTATCTTCTCGTTGATAAAGTGTGTGCATTTAATTGGTTTTGTTCTTTGTACTTTTTCTTTCTTTATATTTGAGGTTATCTTTAAGGTTAAGAAAAGCTTTTGTAAAAATATAAACAACTTTAGTTTTGTTGATATTTGTTACTGTTATGTCTCTTAAAAAAATGATTGTTTAGTCTAGCTTTGTTTACTCTAGTTCTTTTAAACCCAGTAAGATCTGAGCAATTTCTCACTCTCCTCTTTGGTCAATGAACCCACAATGCCTTACTTGTATACAAACTCAGTCTTTTAGAGTCTGCCGCCTTCTAGGACTCAGTGTCAAGTTCAGGTCACTATCCTCCAAACCTCCAGTGTCTTGAAAGAGACTTAAATATTACAAAGTGGCATTATGAGTGGGAAGGACATGGCACGTCATTCTACTTTGCCCCCAAAACCTGCTGCAGTAACAGTTTCACTTACACTGTTCAAGTACAGAACCCAGCCTCTTTTCAAATACCTCTGATGACTTTGGAGATGTCGGTGCGAGAAGAGCATTGATATCCCTGAATGTGGGTGGTTCTGTGAAGAGATTTCAAGTTTAATGCACAACTGACTCCCTCAGCTCTTCATTGTCAATTTCACTCCTTCTGAAAAATAATTTAAAAATGTAAATTAAATGTTTTATAAATCTGTTATGGAGCAAATGTATTCTGTTTTGTTGATGGTTTTTTACATTTAGAGACCCAAAGGAAAAGATGAAAGTGTGCTCATGTGGTCAGTGTCTCCACTCCTCAAACATGTGGACAGACTCTCGTCCCCAATACAGGTTCTCTCTACATGCAGTTGTCATGGCAACTAAATATGCAAATGAGAAATCTAGCTCATTCATTCCTAGAAGAAAATTCTTGTATATATATTTTTTTTTTTTATTGTTCTTTATCAGTCTGAAATCCTTTTTCACACATTTTTGTAGATTAGTTCAAAAATTAGTGAATCTGTCTTGGTATTTACAGGTCATGGATCATTCCTCTAAAGATCTATAAAAAATTATGCAGTTGAACCAAATGGATGGTGACTGTACAACCTCTATCATTTTAAGTTCTGCATAAAAATATCAAATGCATGTTGAACAGGACAAAGTACTTGCAATTGGATCACTAGCCCTGAAGGAAGCTCCAAGCTTCCAGGTCTATGTGGCATGACTCCTACGGCATTGGGCTGACAATGCAAAGCTTGTGCAATGAAGAATAACAATTTAGTCACAAAAATTAAGTTTGCACATTTAGCCTAATCCGTTTTGATTTCCGAATAATACACCGATATATTCCAATGTCTTAATTCTGATATGACCATCCACCAGTTGTAGCTTGTTGCAAGACATACATAAGACATACCATGTCAGAGAGACCAACAGCCATCTGTCTATCTCCCACGGCATTTTAGACTCCCCTACACAGAAGTGAACACAAAACTGAATAAATGCATTTTAATGAAGTGAGCAGGTGGTTTCCTGAGCTGTGTGGCATGCCTTGCAATCAAGCCATCACGACCAATATTGAGCACCACATCTTAATGAACTTACGAATAAACAAGTCTCCGTCAAGAACTAGAATACTTAATGTTCACGGCAATGAAATAATGAGATGTTTCATGTGCCAGCCCAGTTATAAAATACTAGCACAAGTGAGTTTACAGGTCTATCAATATGAAAAACCCTAACCATTATTTATTTCAAATGCATTTTTCGAAGAAAAAGTATTTTAAATAGTGGCAGGTTAAAGTCACAATGAAATGTAACTAATGACATCTTTTCTTTGGTACTGTGATGTACATCTGAATGAAAAAAAAAGAAAAAAAATTAGGTTGGAATCTTGGTTCAATCCATTGAATGTTGATTAAATGTAGGCAGATCTGCTGAAAGTAGCTTGTGGTGCATCAAAGTCCTACTGGGAAGTTCATATTTATACATTGGGAAGTCATAATTATGTTGTTGGGTACATTCAAATCATTTGGTCAGAGCAAAATGGCGGTGTAACTTTTCTACAAAATAATTAAGCAAGATTCTCTACTTCGAAATTAAGAATAAAGAATGTGCATCTGTGTTTTTGCTTTTTAATGTCCTTATTCAATTCATGAAGGTTCTGTAAATTGTTACATACTCTCTCGTGATTGTACAATAACATATTTTTTGTACATCCTTCGCACCATGTCAGGTTCTAAGCAGGCGTATGCACTTTTCCTTGTGGCAAAGTCGGAGTACTACAGGTATTTGGAAATCTAAGCAATTCCTGTTTCTTTCCATTCTCAAGTAAAGGATTTAGATCAGGGATCCTCAGATCTGGCCCACGAGATCCACTTTCCTGTGGAGTTTAGCTCTAACCCCAATCAAACACACCTGAGCATGCTAATCAATAGGGGTGGGAGAAAAAAATGATTCACCTAAATATCGCGATTCTTTTTAAAACGATTTAAAAATCGATTGGTTTACAGAATCGATTTTTATTTCATTATTTTATTTTTCCTAAGAGGTGATGGGGGGAAGTTAGCGCTTTGTAATTCCAACAGAGGGCGAAATGTATAGGTGTGTTCAACTTGGAGCAGCACCGCGCAGACGATCAGTGTATAACATCAAAGTACCGCGAGAGCGATTCGAAAGTATGCGGAGCCGTCATTATATATAGATCAGTGGGAGCCGTCTGCTCTCTGTAGCTCTCGCGGTGCTTTGATGTCATTACATGCCTGCGCAGTGCCGCTGCATTAGATGACGTCATATACGTTAAAAAAAAAAATGCCGGCGCGAGAAACCAAAACCATGAAGGAGACAGAGGAACAAACCTCTTCCAGAATTCTTTCTGCACCTTCACGTTTTGAATCCCAACTGCCGGGAAAACATGACTAAACGGTATGCAAAGTAACATAGCACTTTTTCTGCTCATTTTGTTTAACATTTGACTATTACATTCATGTGCAAGTTCAGGGTTTTGGTACTTTAAAGTTCCATGGTTCAAGGTACTTTAAATATACACTGTGTATGTATATGATCCTGAAATAAATGTTAAGAAAGATGTGATGCATTGTTTTTGTTAATATGACTCATCATATACAGTCTCTTTTAAGGGTATAATCAACTATTTTCCATTGTCTAGTCTTTAATAAGCAAACAAAAATCACAATAAATTGTAATATCGAATCGCAATAGTAACTGCTAAGATGTGTTTTTTAAAATTGTGACAGTCTGTATATTAAGTGTATCATTAAACTTTTTCCCATGGTCTAGAGTTAAAAACAAAAATCGTAACACATAGCAATATCGAATCGCAATACTTTGTAGAATCGAAATTCTTTAAAAAAAAAAAATAAATAAAAAAATAAATAAATAAAAATCACAATACATATCGTATCGGCACCCAAGTATCGTGATAGTATCGAATCGGGAGGTAGGTGTATCGTCTCATCTCTACAAATCAATGCATTAGAAAAATCACATGTAGGTGAGTTTGATCAGGGTTGGCGCTAAACTCTGCAGCACATTGGCCCTCCAGGGCAAGATTTGAGGAATCCTGATTTAGATGTTTACTGGTGCTCTTTTATATGCTAATGACATTAATTAGGGGCGTTTACAAGGCGGAGATCTGAAACCATTCAGCTGTGCACAATTTCAAGATCATTTGCTATTTATAGATTTCACATCTGGAAGAGAGGCGTACACACGCTTTTTGTGCATACGCTGGTTTCTCAGAATCACAGTTACGCACATTGGAGAATCAGTGTTGCCAATTTAGCTATTTTGTCGCTAGATTTAGCGACTTCCCCACCCCTTTTGAGACTTTTTTCAAAAGTTTAGGGACAAATATAGCAACTTCTTGGACAAACCTTATCTAAGTTCTCATCTTGCCCAATGATCTCTATTCATCTTTATATAGATCAGTGAATTTGGCATTATGATGTCATCTAGTGACATTTAGCTACCAGTTTTAGCTACTTTTAATTGAAAGCAGTTGGCAACACTGTTGAGAATTGAGATTTGATCAAAAGTAGGATTGTTTCTACTAAACATTTTGTATTCCCGCTCGTAATTATGACTTTGTGGTGGCATTCATGTGCGTTTAACTCGTAAATACAATATTTCCGAAAAGACTTTAATGCAACTTCACAGTCGATTTTAAGAAAAGGGCAGTTAAATAAATTGTTCACAAAAAGAACAACATGCATTTAGAAAACAGATGAATTTTCATTACATTCAAACTAAATTTTGTAAACAAAACCTGGAACATATACTAGCCATCTCACAGAAATCACAACCATTTCAATAACCAATACTGCAACATATTATACATGATTTCTCAATAAATTCTACTTTTATTTTCTGTTTTTAGAGGCTATTGTAATTTAATTTGCCATACTGAATGGTGTTACTTCAGAAAGCTAATGATTTTTCTTTTGATCTGTTCCTTTAACTATTACATTGAGAAAGTACTGAAAGAATATGATCATTCTCATGGCAAATATTCACATGATTTAGTTTGGAAATTACTGTGACAGTGGCTAAAATGACAATAAGACCGCTTACAACTACAGCTTACTATCCAAAGACCTGATGACCTATGGCAGCTGTTTGTATTTTGAGATGGAGTTACATTAAGAACTAACGTAAACATCTTTTTATCTCTATTTTTTGATAGCTTATTCAAAAAGGGGTTGGTGATTGATATAGTCTAGCATGTGAGCATTGCAAGGAGGGTCATCACGCAGGGGTGACCCAACAGCATACACTATCAAAGTTCAGTGCAAATAGATATCTGATCTTTAACCTTGAGTATTGACTTGAACGTTTAGTGTCAGAACAAGACTAATGGAGTCACATCTGCAGTAATCCCGATTTGCCAATTATGGAATGTATTTGACCGTTCATGAATTGAACAGCTCATAGTAACTCGAGGTTAACTTAAGGGTGATTCACTTAATTTACTGTGTTAAAAGCTGTGCTAACTGTGTAATGTTTCGCTATGGAAAGCAATTATTTTGAGTATGAAAAGAATAGTGATTTTTTTTTTTTTTTTTAAATCAGGTTAGATAAATTTACAGCAACAGCCCAGATTTCCAATAATCACACCACACATCTTCAACTTAGCGTTTATTGCTATGGAATTCTGTGTGTGTTTATTTATTCAGAGTATATCTGTGTAATTGTTTTATCTTTTTTTGCTAGGTTATTGAATATGTTGTCGTGGCCATAGCAATCATTATTATTCAATATTAGCAATGAAATGCTGTTTCCTGTTGAGCAGGTATAAATGAGTAATGTGCACATCTGCTTGGTCTGATACACACACATTTTAACTGAACACCCTTCACCCTTTTAGTTTTACAACTGAATCCATAATGATTGGTGTACTTTGATTGCATCTTAATTTTGGAGTTTATTGTTGACACTGTTAAACAAGACATTTTTGGTCTTTGTACCATTTAAATTCAAATAAAATTTGAATTTGTGTACTGTGTATGCGCCATGTGGCCATTATACACTTATATTCCAGACAGATATTTAAAAATTCTAAACATTTACATACATTTCTGAGGTACACACACACAAAAATAGTCCATTCTGTATCCAAAAAAAAAAACCAAAGCTCAATTTCGCCTGTGTTCTCTTTCACGACTGTGATCTCTGTGTTTGGCAAACCCACGATCATTTCCTCTGTCTCGCTCTCTTCTGTCTCTCTCTCTTTCTCTATCTCGTTCCCTTTCTCTCTCACGCTCTCTGTCTCGTTCTCGCTCTCTTTCCCCATTTCTCTCTCTATCAACACCTCTTCCTTTGTCTCTTTCTCTGTCTCGCTGCCGTGTGTCTTCATGTCTTTTATCCTCTCTGTTCCTGTCTGTCTTTTTGTCTTCTTCTCTATCCCTTTCCCTCTCACCTCCATACCTATCTCTGAATCTGTCTACCTCATCTGCTCTGTCTTGTGGATTCCTGGAATCTTGTCCCGATCTATCCCTTCTGCTTCCTGCCAGTCCCTTTGTGGCATACTTCTCATATGCCATGTCCTCCTTCTCCTTCTTCACTCTGACAGGAGAAGACGCTGATGGCTCCATCCGTGCCTCATGTTTCTCTTCCTTTAGTGCTTTTTTCTTCTCTTTCTTCTCCTTTTTCTTTTTTTTCTTCTCCTTTTTATCTGAAGTATAACAGCATAAATCAGACAATGTCAAATAACAAAAATACTGTTTATTAAATAATAAAAGATAAACGTCTTAATCATATCAAATGTAGTTACATTTACTGAACAGATATAACCTCTTCTCACCTTTTTTTGGCTTTTTCACAGGTACAGCGTACTCTTCCTCAGACTCTGACTCAGAGGAGGAAGGTGGGGGGAATTTAGGAGCACAGCCCTCTTCTCGTAAACGTTTGGTGACATCATCGATGTCTTCGTTGTCCTTGGGTGGTCGATAATTTGCTACATGGTCCACACGTATGGTACGGCCCTTAATCTTTAAAGCAGAAAAAACAATTAAAAAACTAAAATATTTGCAACACATGGGTTAATTACATGACACTATTATTTCCCTGATATATGAGTGAAGTGAAATGAAATGAGTTACTGAAATAAAATATAATAATTTGACCTCTTTATAGCAAAATTGGGCTGGGTGATATGGCCAAAAATAGTATCACAATATTTTTTTTCCATATCATACAATTTGTGATACGATATTTATCACAAAATTAATTTACCATAAATGAGGAATTAAAGTCTCCACATGTTTTTAGGCCTTGAGAATAAACATAAACTTTTATAACTTTGTTCACAATAAAATTCTACAGAGTGAGATACTTTTCGTAAAATCTGTTTTATTTTTCCCTAAATTCTTTTTTCCATTTTATTTTTTCTGGATTCTTTGTTTTACGATTCAACATAAATTTATCATAAAAAAAATGTGTCTAATGAAACGAATGAATAAAACTGTAACAGTTTGATCATTCTTTTAAAA
Organism: Tor tambroides; assembly: GCA_021397915.2. Taxonomy (NCBI): domain Eukaryota; kingdom Metazoa; phylum Chordata; class Actinopteri; order Cypriniformes; family Cyprinidae; genus Tor; species Tor tambroides. The sequence continues at coordinate 9,348 of JAFVLL020030038.1, forward strand.
TGTAATGAAATGAAATAAAATTACAACAAAACATTGCATTTTTATTGTCAAGCAAGATGCTGCATAAATTGATTTATGCATAAACTGTATAAATAAATGAAAAATACCTGTGCTGTATGATATTCCTTAAAAATAACAATAATATTATTACTATTATTACTTTGAGAATTATATTTTAGTATACAATAGCAATATATTTCTGACATAATTTCTTAAAGTTAAACCAGACTTTTATTTTGACATGTTGTCATGAAGTTCTCAAATGAAATGGTGTAAACATGCAGAATTATTAGCAGCATTCACTGACTGGCTGCTGTTGCCTTTATTTCTGCTGTGTGATAGACTGTAAGATAATAAAGCCATTTCGATATGCAGGCGGTATGGAAAAAAACAAAACAAAAAATTTGAACTCTAAAATATCTCTTTCAAAACATTTAAATATTGTGCCTTTTAAAAGATTTTTCCAATTAAAAATCATGGACACTGACAAATAATGTCATTGACCCACATCTGCCATTTAACAATTTAAATGTAGAATGGATGTTCAGGTAGAAAATATTCCATTAGTAAACACAACTGAATAAGGAACTGTAAAAGCCTTTCACCTTGATTCCATTAAAGTTATCCACAGCCAGAATGGTGCTCCTTTGATCTTCATAGCACAGGAAGCAGAATCCTTTGGATTTGCCTGTCTTTTTATCTCGCACCAAATTGATGTTGGCAATCTCTCCGTACCTGAGATGCACAGAGGAGGATTAAGCTTTACTAGGAGAAAAAAAAACTGAAGTGCTGACTTCTTTAGCAAGAAATGAAGACGTGTTTGAAATGTAGGGAAAAAATGGCAATGAGCAATTAGGACTTACTGAGAGAGAAAACAGATGATGTCTCCTTCTGTCAGCTCATATGGAAGTCCACCTGCAGATTACAACATATTTACATACAGTGCTGACTGGGTTGGCATTAAATAAATCAAATCAAATCAAATGAAATAAATAAATACATAATTCACTAACAAAATGTTGTTACATTTTTTAAACGATTCTCTTTAGTCTGGTAAATATATGTGAGAATGAATATACATCACTTTGAAATTTGACAAGGTCAAATCAGGATTACTGTACTGTGTACTAGAATCGGCTTCAGAAAAAGACTGATATCATGCCATTTTGTACAGAAGCACACTTTTAGCGTCAAACAGGTGAATCCTGCCACCATCTGGCAGAATATAGCGTATCCCAGGGATCTCCAATTCCGCTCCAGGGGTATTCCGAAAAGCAGGTTATGTGACATACCCGGGTATGTTTGAGGATAAGCGAGCGGATAACCTAAGCTTTCGGTTCCATAATCGGAGGTAACTTTCAGGATATGTATTAAGTAACCATAGCAACCTGCTCCGGAGCAGGTTATGTTCCAGGGTTAGTTCACTTCAGCGCATGCATGATCTACTGACGCACAGCATGATCTAGCACACAACATTATATATATAATATTACAATATAGTTATGTAATATAGCCAACTAGGGATGCTCATTTTAACCGGTTAACCGTTAACCGACCGTAAGAATTTTGACTGATTAATACAATCAGTTAATAGGTTTAAAAAGTCATTTATTTATTTTTTTCAGTAATTTCAGTAATTTTAAAGTCGTGTATAAGTCGCATTTTATTACTTCATTCAGAAATAGGCCTAATGCCTACGCGAAATGTTTACAAACATTATAATAAACACTGTAAACATAGCTAGGCTATTTTAGTTCCCCTCACTCCACAACAAATCCTTTCAATTAACAGTATTTAGAAAAGAACGAGAATTGAAAATATAAGAAGCTATAGCTATATAAACAACAAGCCAAAATGAATTCATTTAGGCTAAAACGAAACTGAAACCAATGTTAGGTCTCTCATTCGACACAAAATCAAATGTTTCCGTATTCGCAATGTATTTGAATGCCAAAATATTATTTATTATGTAGGCTACTTCACTCGCGTTCCAACACGTAAAACAAAATGTTTTGCATAATATCACGGCGGTACAGTGATAACGCTTAACGGTGCACATTTTACTACATATTTCAACTGAGCAGTGTGTTTTTTTTTTCCACATGTTTGACTGACTGTATTTTATTATGATAATGAACAGGCTGCATTGTCAAGGTAGCAATGCTTAACTGTGTGCGTGCATGCGGCGCTGGAGCAATCACTTGAATTTTTTCATTCTAACAGTGGAAGCAACTACTCCTTTTAGTCATAAAGATAAGATGTAAAAGGTTTGCTTTAATTTGTGTACATTCACAATAAAAACAAATCTTTGTTCTATAGTAAGATAAGCCTAAAGGAAAATAGGATGCCGCTTTCTGCCGTCTGGTTTCCTTTCGCGGAACACAAACGAACCAAAACTCTGCATACAAGGCTACTTGTAGCACAGTTTTTCTTTCGTTTTCTTAATTTATTAAGTAAAAATATATTTCTCGTATAGGCCTATTTATTCATTTATATTATATATATATATATATATATATATATATATATATATACATACACACACACACATATACAGTATCTCACAGAAGTGAGTACACCCCTCACATTTTTGTAAATATTTTATTATATCTTTTCATGTGACAACACTGAAGAAATGACAGTTTTGCTACAATGTAAAGTAGTGAGTGTACAGCTTTTATAACAATGTAAATTTGATGTCCCCTCAAAATAATTCAGCACACAGCCATTAATGTCTAAACCGCTGGCCACAAAAGTGAGTACACCCCTAAGTGAAAATGTCCAAATTGGGCCCAATTAGCCATTTTCTCTACCCGGTGTCATGTGACTCGTTAATGTTACAAGGTCTCAGGTGTGTTAAATTTGGTGTTATCGCTCTCACTCTCTCATACTGGTCACTGGAAGTTCAACATAGCACCTCATGGCAAAGAACTCTCTGAGGATCTGTAAAAAAGAATTGTTGCTCTACATAAAGATGGCGTAGGCTATAAGAAGATTGCCAAGACCCTGAAACCGAGCTGCAGCATGGTGGCCAAGACCATACAGCGGTTTAACAGGACAGGTTCCACTCAGAACAGGCCTCGCCATGGTCGACCAAAGAAGTGGAGTCATGTGCTCAGCGTCATATCCAGAGGTTGTGTTTGGGAAATAGACGTATGAGTGCTGCCAGCATTGCTGCAGAGGTTGAAGGGGTGGGGGGTCATCCTGTCAGTGCTCAGACCATACGCCCGCACACTGCATCAAATTGGTCTCCATGGCTGTCGTCCCAGAAGGAAGCCTCTTCTAAAGATGATGGCACAAGAAAGCCCGCAAACAGTTTGCTGAAGACAGCGACTAAGGACATGGATTACTGGAACCATGTCCTGTGGTCTGATGAGACCAAGATAAACTTATTTGGTTCAGATGGTGTAAAGCGTGTGTGGCAGCAACCAGGTGAGGAGTACAAAGACAAGTGTGTCTTGCCTACAGTCAAGCATGGTGGTGGGAGTGTCATGGTCTATGGCTGCATGAGTGCTGCCGGCACTGGAGAGCTACAGTTCATTGAGGGAACCATGAATGCCAACGTGTACTGTAACATACTGAAGCAGAGACTGGGCCGCAGGGCAGTATTCCAACATGATAACAACCCCAAACACACCTCCAAGATGACCACTGCCTTGCTAAAGAAGCTGAGGGTAAAGGTCAAGCATGGCCAAGCATGTCTCCAGACCTAAACCCTATTGAGCATCTGTGCGGCATCCTCAAACGGAAGGTGGAGGAGCGCAAGGTCGCTAACCTCCACCAGCTCTGTGATGTCGTCATGGAGGAGTGGAAGAGGACTCCAGCGGCAACCTGTGAAGCTCTGGTGAACTCCATGCCCAAGAGGGTTAAGGAAGTGCTGGAAAATAATGGTGGCCACACAAAATATTGACACTTGGGGCCCAATTTGGACATTTTCAATTAGGGGTGTACTCACTTTTGTGGCCAGCGGTATAGACATTAATGGCTGTGTGTTAAGTTATTTTGAAGAGACAGCAAATTTACACTGTTATACAAGCTGTACACTCACTACTTTACATTGTAGCAAAGTGTCATTTCTTCAGTGTTGTCACATGAAAAGATATAATAAAATATTTACAAAAATGTGAGGGGTGTACTCACTTCTGTGAGTGTTGTCACATGAAAAGATATAATAAAATATTTACAAAAATGTGAGGGGTGTACTCACTTCTGTGAGATACTGTATGTATGTATGTATGTATGTATGTATATATATATATATATATATATATATATATATATATATATATATATATATATATGTGCGTGTGTGTGGGACCACAAAACCAGTCATAAGTGGTTAGACAATATTTGGCCGAGATACCACTATTTGAATATCTGGAATCTGAGGGTGCAAAAAAACTCAAAATATTGAGAAAATCGCCTTTAAAGTTGTCCAAATGAAGTTCTTAGCAATGCATATTACTAATCAAAAATTAAGTTTTGTTATATTTACAGTAGGAAACTTACAAAATATCTTCATGGAACATGATCTTTACTTAATGTCCTAATGATTTTTGGCATAAAAGAAAAATCAGTAATTCTGACCCACACAATGTATTTTTGGATATTGCTACAAATATACCCCAGCGACTTAAGACTGGTTTTGTGGTCCAGGGTATATATATATATATATATATATATAGAGAGAGAGAGAGAGAGAGAGAGTTGTATGATATGTTAATGATAAGGCGCTAATATAAGTAATAAATAAGGTAATATATTATTCTAATATGGTTATTATATTTATTTTATTGGCATATATAACAGTTATCTGTATAAATTATAAAACTATTATGACAAGGTAATGTTAAATTTATTATATTATATACATTTATTACATTTTATATTATCTCACACATGGATCGGCATTTTCTATAATGTATTTCTATAATGAAAATATATATCTGATATGACTTAATATATAATTAGCATCAAACAAACAATATAATTCTTCTTCTCAAGGATTAAATATTAAACGAAAAAAAAAGAAAAATGATTGCACAACCATCAATTAGGTGGCGATATGCACTAAGAATGTAAATGACCACTGAACAAAAGAAGAAGAAAGAAACAGCATGGTGCACTTTTTCTTAGCGTCCGTTTCCATAGTGACTCATCAATTCGTCGCTCTGTTGAGAATGTCTTGAGTCTTAACCAGGAACATACTCTGTGTTGAATGAACTTACTCCCGGACGCGTTTTTGGAATCAATATACCTCGAGTAAGCAGGTTTTGGGTTAATCATCCGAAAGTTTAGGTAAGTTAACCGTGCTTTCTGGAATACACCCCTGGAGAGCTACTTTCCTGCAGACTTCAGTTCCAGCCCTGCTTTAACACACCTGTCATTTATTTTCAAGTAACTCTGAAGACCTTAAACAGCAGGTTCTGGTGTGTTTGATTAGGGTTAGACCTGAAATCTGCAGGACGGTAGCTCTCCAGAAGCAGGATTGGAGCCCCTTGGCCTATCCAGAGAGCATTTTAGTGGTCTAAGAAGCTCATTGCCCAGTACTGTTTAGTTAGACAGCTAACTGTGTTTTGGCAAACAGCCACAATGTTAACCAGTCACTCACCGATAAAGATCCAGGCGCTGTCCTTATAGACTGAATGCCAGGACACACTGTCTTTGACATCCAGTTTAGCTTCTTTTTCATTCAGTTCATTGATGAGTTTCACTTTGGTGAGTGGACTACATATAAATAACAGAGATAATGAACATACATTTGCATATATTTTATTCTGTACAAAATTTGATTTTGATAAGGCACTTAAGACTACTTGAAGTATTGAAAAATGAAACTTCTTCAAATTATGTTTCAACATTTTATCACAAATATATAGAAGGATATATATGGCAATAAAGTAACCTCTAATAATACACCTTGAGAAGATGATAACTGCATCAAAGCTCCAAAACGAAAGGTATGTTAAAGATATGACAAAGATTTTTGGTACACATTATCTTTAAGGTGTCTAGTATTAATATAAGAATTCACATATATTCAGTTTTGTTGAGTGTGGTCATAGAATGAGTAAACATCTTGATGGTCACAGTGACCGGTGGGATAACAGTGAACTTAAGTATACAATATAAATCCAATTGCAGATGTTAGTGAAAATTACACTAAAATGTTGCAATGGCAAAATATTGCACTAAATTAAAAATTCAAATGTTACTAAAAATGTACAATATTGATGTTGTAATACTGGTAGCACTAATATAAAAATTTGATTTTATATTTTACAAAAAAGTAACAATTTTGAAATCCATTGATGGTTGAATTTTTTTTTTTTTTTTTTATCTCAGTGTTCCTATCAATGTTAACCCTAGAATGTGATCAAACTGTTTAAAATAGCTGGGCTAAGATATATAACAATTTTTATGACTGCAGAAATATGTTAATTCAGTACACACATTATCCCACCGGTCACAATTGTGACCGACCATAAAACACAATTTTTCACACACTTTTCCAAAAAATTAAAAAAAAATAATTATTGATTATTTCAAAGGGTTACTAATGACACATCATTTGGATATTTTCATGTCTGGGAAAAATTTGGGATTAAATGGGTTAATTTTCTTGTTATTTGTGACCCTGGACCACAAACCCAGTCTTAAGTGTCAATTTTTCGAAATTGAGATTTATACATCATCTGAAAGCTGAATAAATAAGCTTTCCATTGATGTGTGGTTTGTTAGGATCGGACAATATTTGGCTGAGATACAACTATTTGAAAATCTGGAATCTGAGGGTGCAAAAAATCAAAATATTGAGAAAATCACCTTTAAAGTTGTCCAAATGAAGTTCTTAGCAATGCATATCACTAATAAAAAATTACATTTTGATATATTTATGGTAAAAAAAATTACAAAATATCTTCATGGAACATGATCTTTACTTAATATCCTAATGATTTTTACAAAAAAAAAAAAAAAATCAATAATTTTGACCCATTCCATGTATTTTTGGCTATTGCTACAAATATATCCCAGCGACTTAAGACTGGTTTTATGGTCCAGGGTCACATTTGTCGGTGTCCTATAAATTAATCAAAAAGAATAACTGAATCGAGAAGAATGAAAGTAGTTTACGTTCACTTTTTAGCGGAAGGATAATTAGCATTTGGCTACTGCTGCAAAAACTGAGGCTAGTTATTTAGCTTTCAACTTCCTGTTCCAATCCTGACGAGTCTAGTAATTGTCTTAGACTACTTAGAAACATATGGCAAAAGATGTAAGAGAGATATTTCAGTTCAAACATTCAAAACATAACTTACTTCATTGTGATGAGCCGCAGTCACCCCGGGAGGATTTATTTCCACTGGCGAGTTTCGTAGTTCGCACGTGGTACTATTTTCTTCCGGGTTAGGAACAAAGGATTGTGGGATATGTAGTTGACTGACTCAGATTATTTGTGTAGTTTCTCCGTTATCATTACTAATTGTGTGTTTGTAGCTTAGAGTGTATTTCTCAATCTTTGCATTTCATTTTACAGCTGAAGGACTAATGAACATATGAAGCAAACACTGATAGTTTTATTGGCATAAAAGATCTTCAATAAATTAAAATGGTAGCCTAAACAGTTTGGTTGGTGTATGAAACCCGGACACCTGTGGCAGGGAAATTTGGGAAGCTCTGGGTGACTCCATTATTTAAAATATATTTGGGTGCTGCAGAATTTAAACTTAACTGTGTCCACTTTAACTAAAACTTAAATAACTAAAACTAAACTAACTATTATACATATTCTTAGGAAAGTAGCCTTGTCCAAACTATTGCATCAAGCCAAGGTACAGATGAAAACCAAAGCCTCTTTAAGCGTAGTGTTTCAAAATGTTGTTTGGTTCAAACTGTATATTATTATTAGCATTAGCAGTAGTAATAGTATACAGTAAGATAATTTAGAGATTTAGTTTTAACATTTAACACAGCACTTAACTCTTAATGTAATTATATTTTAGCGTGAGGTAATGTGCTGCACCTGTATTTATTCATTTAATTTATGGAAAATCACTGAGCATTAGATTATTTAATTCACCTGAATAAGTGTCTGGTAGGAAGTGGTTGTGTTTCCTCTCAGAACCACTTGAGGGCGGCAGACATCGGTTTCAATACCTTTCGAAATGACATTTTTAAGTGTATAGGTTGCTGCCTTGAATCAGAACATACTGGAGAATGTCCTTTTGTACAGAAATCTACAGTATATACTCTTTATGTAAATGTTATATTAATGTTTAGGTCTATATTAAATCATTTTATTTTACTAATTGTACTTTGCTAATTCTGCAAATATTAAAATATTATCTTGTAAACATATGTACCAAGTCTAAAATGGTGTATAAGAAGAGAAACATTTTCAATCGAATTGTCACAATTTATATAGTGCTGTTCACAATGAATATTGCACAAAACCATTTTACAGAGACTATTACCTTATGAACAGACATCTTAGTAAAGGGGCTCTGTCATAACAATTAGTGGACAAGATGACAGTGATGATGAGAAACCCTCTAGAAAGATACAACACAAATAGTGTTTAATTTATTTCAGTGATATATTTTACAATTGGGGAAAAACTGGAAATGGGAATTAACTGCTTTGGTTATATTTTGAACATAATGTGTTCACTGCAGGCAGAAAAGGAAAACAAATAAAGCGGCGTCCGTTGTATTTGGACAGATACTCTGGGCTCTGCATGCATTAAGGGATGTGGCAGTTTTCTAAACCTTTTACAGTTTCATGGTCAGTGGACTAAAACGACATCCTGTCTATTGGAAATATTTTCTGGATGTTGTTCAGGAATTGTGACAGACCTACTGTAATTTAACGGGATGGCTAGCATCTTGTCATGAAACGTTACTGCCTGAGTGACAGTCGTGTGGTCTGTGGGGCACCTGTGTGCCGTCACAGAGTGTGTCACACAACACGATCTGACTTTAATGTGAGCGAAGATCTCACAGATCTGGTTTCTCACCTCCCGCTGCCAGCAAGCATAAACAAGGGGATTTATTAGGGAGTTTGAGAGTCCCAGCAGCCAGAGATGGTTCTCCAAAAAGTCATAAAGTTCACAGGTTGGACATGATGCCTGCACAATACTGACCACAAAAAAGGGGCACCAGCAGAGTGCAAAGCAGCCAACCAGCACAGCAACAGTCCGCAGGGCTTTTACGTGACCCCAGTAACGGCTAGACGTCAGAAAGCGTGAACCTGCTTGTTGGGCATGGATGCGCTTCTGGTGGCTACAAGCAATTTTCAGGATGTCCATGTAAAAATAGATGAAGACTGAGAGTAATGGAAAGAAAAAAAGGCAGAAGACCACAACGATGGTCTTTGGCTCTATGACAGAGAAGAACGTGCAGACTTTGTGATAGCCTTCCTTCTGCAACAGTTTCAAAAAGATGGGTGAAAATCCCACAGTCATCGAGATGAGCCAGACGGGAACCAGAGCCCCAGCAATCATCTTACCGTTCATTAACTGTGAATAGCGCAGTGGCAACTTTATAGCTACGTAGCGGTCCAGCGAGATCAGGAACATGGTTAAGATGGAGGCTGCAGAGGGTGCAGTGATAAAGGTCATGCGCAACAAACAAATGCCCTTCTCCATGGAGGCCGTCGTTCCTTCGAGAGCATCAGTGGCAACGCCAGTGATAGCCACGCCAACCAGAATGTCCGCTATGGATAGGTTTAAGACAAAACACCAGCTCTGGCAGCCCCTCTTGCGGATGAGCAGGACCAGGGCAATGACGACTAAAAGGTTGGTGGAAATGATCAAAATGGATCCCACACTAAGAATACATCCCATGGCCACTACTTCTCTCTCCATCACAGCAGGAGTTGTGAGCTCTGGACTGGGTGCTGTCACTACGTAGTTCTCCCTCATAGTTTCCAAGGATGTCTCCTGGGTCACGTTGAAAGCGACCATTGTTGCATCAAATGTAATTTTTTCAAAGTTGATAAGAATTTTAATCCTTTAAACAGACCAAGATACTGATGGTTTCAAGAGGAAGAAATGGACACAAAGATGTAGATTTTCTTTTCAAAACATCTTCATTATTCTGCTGCTGTATTTTCATTTGTCTGCCCCTTGTTCTGGCTGGCTGTCGTCCAGGTCACATCAGAGCATACTTCCTACTTGAAACGGCTATATCCATGAAAATGCGATTATTTCGAATTTACAACCTAACTTTACTAAAGACATCGGTGGCCTAATGATCAAATCTTTATCCTTGACTTTTGTAAAGAAATATTCTCAGGATACTTCTCAGATGTTTAAGAGTGTTCCTTGCCTGAAAAAGTGATGAGAGCAAAATAACTCCTTTCTCATGAAATCCATTCTCATCACAGTCCAATAAATTCAACAGAGAACATATTCCAGCTGAGGAACAGATGTCCAGAAGAAGGATTCCAAGTGAGTAGTCATTCTTGGATCTTAGTGCATCTTTCAGACTCGGTTAGCTTTAGGATGAAGACAAAAAATCAGTCTACTAACTTTGGACAACCTAAAAGGGGGAAAGGAAACTGATGAATGTGAACAGAGGGTTGGGTTTGGAGAGAGGGCTGGGAGGTGGGTGGACACTAACAGCATGACTGTGATTACTCATGAGTGAACAAACTCTAAATAAACAGAAGTGCTCGCAGGTGAATAAACGCTTACCATATCCAAACCCTTTTACATTTCATCATTGGAGTCAGGGTCAATGCACAGATACTGATATAATTTGGGAACAAGACAAATCAGTTAATGCAAAGACCTCTTCACCTTTCCTCTGGAGTCATGAGAATGAGTCAAAGCCCTCAAGTAATGGACTTAAAACCACACAACTGGATTTTAACAATCTGCACATAGTCGTCCATACCGAGGAAAGATCTGACAGTGCTACATAATAAAGCCAGACTCCCACTGGTCAACAATGTGGCAATGTTATTCATCCCTACTAGACTGTTCACTGCTATTGAAAGTGGATTTTGGTCAGCAGTTGTTGTGCCCACTGCTACACTCTGCCCACAGAAAGCTCTTGGATGCGGTTTGTGCCGAACTGTGCCCTCCCCTCAACTACACATCACTGCCCTTCTTTACCTTGAGCTGCTTAAACAAGGAACATCTTGCGCTCTTTGAAAGGAATACTAAAGACTGTTCAGGTTGTTTAAAGCACTGGGCAGAAGATGTCTTTAAAGCGGAGACTGCTTTCCATGTTGCTGTGCTGTGCGTACTGTTTGGCATCACTCTTCTGCCTTCACCCGGACAGAAACAACTGCGTGTCAAATGGTGCCCGGTGAGTTTTTGGTTACACTGTTAGAAATGTTATGATCAATAAGTCATGACAACATGTTTTTTATATTACTTCAATACATCAAAATAAGTTAAGCAATTTTCAACTTTTTAAAATAAGTTGAACAAGATTCAACTCAAGTCAGTTTAATGTAATTTAGGTTGAAATGACTTGTACAGATAAGTTGATTGTACTTAAAAATTTAAGGCAGCAACTTTTTCTTAAAGCGTATTTTTATGTATTTGTTAAATTAGTCTGTAGGGTTCAGGGGAAATTTGGGGTTGGGATTTGTACTTATTTGTTTGCTTGCTTTTCGATCTTAGACATATTATTTTATACTAAATTCCACTATATTGTACCAGCTACCATACCAGTGATGTGCTTTGTTCCTGAATTTTTGCCAGGATATCAGATCCTCTTGTTCGTATAAGAGATGTGAGCAAGGTCATGATGTCTCAGATTTGATCATGAAAGGCATTTATAGAAAATCACAATGGGCAACAATGAAAGCATCTAATCTTAATTGTCAATAAATTAAAGTGATATGACATAAAAGAAGATATTTTGAATATTTACATTTATTCATTTAGCAGACGCTTTTATCCAAAGCGACTTACAAATGAGTTTTCAAGAATGTCTCAGCTGTTTGGACAAAAGCACTTCTTCTTTTGAGTTTCAGAAGAAGTCATATAGGTTTGCAAATTGTAACAATTTGAGAGGGAGTAATGGACCACAATTTTTAATATCCCTATAATATAATAAATCTTGTGTATGAATAACTGTAACTCATGAAGTTCTTCATTTAGCAATCCAACATCGTTTGTGTGTTGCAGGAATCTGGTATCAATTGTTCAGCAGCTGTACCAGCGTGTGATGAGGCTCCTACGCACAACTCTGTGACATCACAACTGCCTTAAACTAGAGGGAAGGTGAAACCACAACAATCATCTACAGACTACTTATCATGAGATCAGCATTACTGACATAAAACTGTGGTCATTTGAGCGTGAGAACTTTAAAGATATTCCCCAACATCATTAAAAGGTGCTTCTTGTTTACAGTGAGTTTGTGTTCAAATTTGAGGTCCATAAAGATGCATACAACGTCATAAGAGAGATTTACAGTGACACTTTATGTGATCTCTTTGCAGGTTGAGGTGTTCATTGCGAATGATGAGTATTTATAGGAGCACAGTCCTGTTAGAGATGGACAAATACTGCTTGCATTACAACATGTAATATGCCATATCAAAACTTAACTCATGACATGAATAAACAGAGCAAATACACAGACAAAACAGAGACAGAGTCAATAGGTAATTCTTTTGTTATATTAGTGTGTCTTTGTTCAACTAAATACTTTAGATATACTAAACATATAATAAATATAAACATCCTTGAAAAAAGGGACTTTGAAATAACTAAGACATTATCTTTGCAGTATTTATAGGTGGTTAGGTTCAGTGACTGGAGAGTTCACAGTTTTCAATTAAATTTTAATATTTACTACAAGGCATACTGTAAGAAGTTCAACTGTAGCTTTTCACAAAACACTTTTTTTTGTAATTTTACGGGGAAGGAGCAAACTGCTGATTACTATTGAATGATAAAAATGTGTAAAGATAAAAATGAAATAAAGTTACTAAATATTGTTTTTTGATCTCTGAATGTTGTTATTTTTGGTGAGCCAATACATTAACTGCATGAATTCAAACATAACCTATTATTGTGAGTTTATAAGGGGTATTACATGAGGGACCATCCACATTTGACAATTAATTTCTTTTCTTAAAAAAAGGGAAAAATTGTAAATCAAACCTCACTGATTGCTTCCCCTTGAGGGGCAGGGTGACATTTGAAAATGGGAGGGGGTGGGGCAGTCTAGTCTCTTTCGAACTTCCGGTCGCGGTGAGTTGAGTTCCTGCTAGAGACACATGATGGGAAACTGAAAGCCGTGCGTGCGCTCCTGGAGTTTGACTGCGAAAAGTACAGTAATCCTACATGTGGTCGAGATGATGGAGTCTAAAATAAAATAACAGAGGTGACTGAAGCACCAAGTCTCAGGTATGTGAGCTCACGAGGCGATATTGACTACAATGTCGGGATTACTCAGTTTTGTACTTTATAATGGTGAGAGTAGTTCTGCTCTACCTGGCTAACAGTTGCAAGCCGTTAGATGTCCGCTACGGTACCAAGCACAGCGATCTTTCAAGCTAAGTCCACAACATAGAAACATCTAATTTATATTCGTGAGTTTGGTGGCTGTACGCTGCTGTTTTAAATTTTGAACGGTAACCTAAAAAATAGGCGAGCCGTTGCTTGCTGTCACTCAACCTCCTTGGCGGCGGAAGTAGGTGGAACATCAGATCATTTCGACTAATCGGGATCGCCGACAAAATTATTGACAGCGTTTACAACCAATAGGATTTCCGCAAATTTCCTATGGCGCTTGCAATGAATCTTTAATACGTTTCGTCTTATTCCGGTGCACATTTGTCTATGCATCTGACAAGACTGGCTGTAACACAGACGGGTAGCGCTATGTTGTACAATGTGAGATTAAAACAGCTGATTTGCACCTATTTTGGGTTTCTGCTGTTTTTAGTAGGACTCCATCAAGCCGAAGGGGCCGCAACAGAAATGGCAAACCTGAACTGGAAGCCGTTTGTCTATGGGGGAATGGCCTCAATTGTCGCAGAATTCGGTGAGTCTGTGCACCTGCTGTTTTTACATCATCACCATCGTCTATTACAGATCACTTTGGTCAATAAAGGTTGCATAGAGCATGTCTTAATACTTGTTAATATTTCAAATGGAGTGCCATAATGCATATTAATATTTGAGAGAGAATATAGTTATTTAGATTTTTTTCGTTAATTGGTTATTTTTATTTACATGTCCAGTAATTGATATATTGAAGCATGTTTCTACTTTTTGACGCACTTAAAAGTAAATAATCATTAAATGACAAAACAAATTATGCATCATTCTATTATATATTATAATTATTATATTGTTAAATCATTATTATTACTACTATTAGTTGCTGTATTGAATATACTGTTATATAGATTTGTACAATTTTTACAGTATTATCTTTAGAAGCATAATTACTGTTTTTGCTACATTGGAGGGACTGTGAAACCTTGATTGTTAATGCAAGAACACTCTTGTTCAACATAACATTGCAGAGCATGAAAAACAACATTCCCCACCACACAGTGTACAATGAAACTGAAAGTGTCTGAGGTGGGACATTAGATGAAAAATATGAGAGACAATATACATTCACAACTAAGTACCTGTATACGTAATGAAGTATTTATAGATTTGATTATTAAGTCACCATTGATCATTTGATAATTAAATCTTGCAGGTACATTTCCCATTGATCTCACAAAAACACGGCTCCAGGTTCAAGGGCAGACGCACTGTATGGAGGTCCGGTATCGGGGCATGTTCCATGCTTTGTTCAGGATTGGCCGTGAAGAAGGCATCCGGGCATTGTACTCTGGGTGAGTGCAGACTATTTGAATTTTCTGAATGACAGCATATGCTTCATTTGCGGTGGAGCATTTTTGTTTTACTTTAGCATCAGTGTTATGGTGTTTTATTATTTACTTTCTGAAGATCATAGTTTTGTTCCCTTTTAAAGGCATATTTGCAACCCATGCAGTGGTTTAAGGGTTTTAAATACAGCTGATAGCTGTAATAAACTCTAAATATAGATGATATTTAATTCACATGGTCTGCACGGGTCTGTAGAGGAGCTGAGTCAAGTGAAACTGGCCCACTGCTTTGGCATGAGCAGACTGCAGTCGTTCGAGTTTAGCTTAGTCGTGTTATCTATGTGTCACTGAGCATTTTGTTTTTCAAACCATCATCTCACATGTTAATGTGCTTTTTCTTTTTTAACCCTTTAGGTCTATGCATTCATTTCCAAGCATTTGAACTTTTTTCACTTGTCTTGCAATAAATCTGTCGTCTGATTGGTGAACGATTCTTTTCAATGAACCTGTTGAATCAGTTTGCAAATCTCACAGGATGATTCATTTGTGAATTGAACTCATCCACTCTCAGCTGTTCCTCAAAAACACACTGATTTAATGATCCGGTCAGAACGAGTCTCCAGGGTTACTTCAGGGTTCAGGGTTATTTGGTCTTGGTTATTACAGGCAGGTGTGGTATGCTCTCCAGAAGCATGGTTGGAGATCCTTGGTGTACTTCGTTCACCACTGATCACAACACTTTGGCATTGTGGCAGCATTTTGCATGGGTGGGGGCCATCTTTCTTCAGATAAATCAAAATCTAGTTCTATATGTATGTAAGAATAATCTTTACACAAAGTGCTGTAACTTTGAATATGCAGGATATTTGTCTAAATCTCAATTAAGAAGTGGGATGTTGCTGTAGTTGTCTAGCAGCCAAAAAAAAAAAAAAAAATCATATGTCCTGCTTTTCTTGTGAAATCAACTATGGTAAAATGTCCAACTTCTGTTGAACCTCTTTGCATATATGCTTTGCATGATTTTGTCTTTGTCTTCTCAGCATAGCTTTGTGAAAGAAAAAACATTTGACAGACGTTTGATGTGCAAACTTAAGTGTTTTCTAACACTAACAATGATAATATTCATGCTGTTCTCTATTTTGATTATTCTGAAAAAACTGCAATGGCCAATTATTTGAGCTTTATGCTAATCCCTGCATTAATAAATGTGCTTGTTAGTCATTGCATGGTCTTGTGATGTATTTTAGTCTGTCATTTAAACACTAATCTGTTTAGATTTTCATTAACCCCAGTATGGAAATAAATCATTGACCTTGAAGTTGTGTGTTTTTGTTTTTATTCACAGAATTTCACCTGCACTCCTCCGACAAGCTTCCTATGGGACAATCAAGATTGGTACATACAATACACTGAAGAAACTGTTTGTTAGTCATCCAGAAGGTGGGTTTATGGGGTGAATGCTGCTCATTTCATAAAAGATCTTTTCCATACAACATTGCATTTTGAGAATAGAACATCATGCTTGCCACATCTTCAGTGACGTCATGAGTATCTGTCTCTCATCTTTGTTGAAAGCGTTTTTTTTTTTTGACTCACTGAACCAGTTTTATAGGGGTAGCAGTCCTGAAATTTGAGCATTTTATTTGGATTTTGCAAACATTGACATCTCTGACGTGAATTTTTGCTGACGTATAAATTGTCTAAACCGTAAAAAAACTGTATGTACTGTATATTTTATTCATTCATAACCTACTTTATGACTGTATATAGAAGCTCTATGAGATAAGCAGTGAATTGTCTCCAGAGCATTATCGACGCATTAATGTGTTGAGTGATACAGACTAGTCACTAACATGTCAGACAGCGTAATGTAAACATGTTGGTCATATCCGGTCACAATTACTTTGTTCCAAAATCTAATGAACTGCCCAAAGTATGTCAAAAGATTTTCGTCCGCATCACATTTATCTTTCAAGTATGAGGCTGTTATTAATATTTCTGAGAGGAAATGCACGATTAGCATGCATAGATTAGATTAGAGTTGCGATACTGTTAACAGACGCTACTGAAATCAATGTTGAGCATTAGTCCAGTATTCATTTAGTTGCCATGAGTAGTGTTTGTGTGGATATTGATACGTAATTGTTAAGAGTTGCCTATGAACGCATTTCAGATCAGCCACTTGTAAGAATGCATTTTAATTAGCTACCTACACTGTGCCGTAACTAGGCATGTTGCAAGAGAACAATAAATTCTGTCTCTTATGTGCTAATCTGAGTGTCACAACGTTTGTTTCTGTGCCATTGTGATGAGTAGTCCTGCCCACAGTAAATATTTTTGGATCAAGGTCCCGCTCCACATAAATTTCTTTTATGGGGATTGAATTTTGTCGGTTTCTCACTTTACTGTACAAATAACTTGTCAGTTTGCATAGGGGCTACAAATGTGATGAAATAATGTAATGATTTTCACGAGGATTCTCTTACAATTCTGGTTTCTTAACTATTCCCTCAATGAGCAACATTTTTCACGAAGAAATGAACTTTCAGATTTTAGCGAACAGATTTGACAAATCAGAAATAATTACATTTTTGTAGGTTCTACAGGCAGACTTCTTTAGATTAGAGTGTAATCAATAATATATAATGTAAAATGTAAGTATCAAATTCAGCAGGCTTTTGAGGAACGATTATTTGTATATCTCTTAATTAATGTTGTATTGCATTATGTTTTGCCTCCACAATAAAAACAACAGAACTTAATGATCATAAAACTAAGAATTACCAAGACACGTTATTGATATTATTGAGATATGGACTTTGTTTTTTATGTTCGTGGTCTGCTATACTATTACTGTGTTAGGCTAACTGAGACATGTCATAACACTTACATATTCCTCTTTTGTTGATTTTGATTGCTTCCATTGTCCTCATTTGTAAGTCGCTTTGGATAAGAGCGTCTGCTAAATAACTAAATGTAATTGTAAGATCTCATTGATTTGCATAAACTATCAGAATTTCATCTTACTTATTGGCAATATTTTGGCATATTTTTGCTCATTAAAATCCTTATCAAATATGATACTCAGCAAAAAACACATTCCGTATGTCATGTTTTACAGGGTTAATAGTTGTGCGAAGAAACATGATCGCTGTAAAGGATGAACAAATTTAATTTAGGCTTTTATTCACAAAAACATTGATCAAAGCACATACATAGAGAACATTAAATATTGTAAATGGAAGCTCAGGCGTGCTTGATTGACACACAGGAACAAACCTCATGGGAACTTTATTCTGTTTTCTCACCTGTGGCTGTTGCTTGTCTGGTGGCTAAGTGGATGGTGTTATATAGTAGTATTTACATAACAGGCTTTTAAGGAATACTTTTTTGGACACTTAAATCTAGCATTTAGCTCAATTTTCCACCATTACGCCACAAACCCCAGCTCTACCAGCACTGGACTACAAAACAAGGTGTAACCACCATCACTAATGTGCGGTCCAAACAAAAGGTGCTGAAGCAGCAGACAGACATGTCTCTAGCATTACCTTATCTGGTGCTGGCGCCAGCGGATTTCCATCTGACATGGTACAAAATCTTCTCTTCTCTGCAAACAGTATCTGTATTACTTGAATCCCTGCCATAAAGAATGGCCACAGTTAGGCCAACAGTATCTTTTTATTGTACTGAACAGGCTGTATTTCTGGCCAATTTCTGTTGATTTCAGTCTGCATGCATTTCCAAGGATGTTGCCACTTTGTGTCAAATGCTTATTTTGATACAGGCTTAGCTTTGCCTGCTAGTGTGGGGGTACCAATGCCTGTTCTTCTGCCAAACTGAATGGCTGTTCTGACTGTTGGTCACATTGGTCAAGGAATTAGTCTAACTATTGATGTAAATTTGATCAGCACTTATATATTTTTTTCCCCTGTCATCACACTGAACTCTAATCTCATTCATTCATCCCTCTTTTGTGTGCCTTGCTCTATAAAGGCTGGGTGGCACATCTTAAAATAGTGGAACAGGACCTTGTTAAAGAGCTTTTACAAAAAAAGAGCTTTTTGGGTGATTATTAAATCTGCGTTAATCTGCGTTTGATTATTGCATGTCTATCTTTTTCTTGCCTTACTGTCTTTGTAATGTTACTGATTTATTATTGAATTGTTAACCTGTTTTTTTTTTTGTTTGTTTTTTTAAGAAACTGAAGGACATTCTGAATCTAATGGCTGCTCTTATCTTTTTTTTTTTCTTTTTTTTTAGATGAGACTATGGTGATTAATGTGTTTTGTGGTGTGGTGTCTGGAGTTTTGTCGTCCTCTTTGGCAAATCCAACTGATGTGCTTAAGGTAAGTAAAACCAAATCTTCATCTCCTTTTAAAACAAATTACTACAAATGTTTGCGTAATAAACCCAAACGTTTTAAAATAACTGTGCATATAAGGTGTTGAGGTTTGAGTTTATTAATGTTTTTAGGTTATTTACATTATACATCCATTATGTTTTTGCAGTTGCGTAATTATCTAGAAAGCAGGATGACTCATGGCTAAGATAATTCTTACATAAAATAAGTTATTTTTGATTTTGAATTAAAATTTGACGAATTCTGTAGTGAGAGCCAGCTTTCCGCAGCTTAAGGGACTTTGCAAGCTTAAAAAATTTAGTACTTTTAACAGGGTTCTTACACTTTTTCCAAATTCAAGCACTTTCAAGGTGCGTTTTCAAGCTTTTCCAGCACTTTAAACTGTGGTAAATTACATGTTTACACACACACACTTGAGTTTTTCACTTTAAATGAGATGTAATTGTGCTATTAAAAACCACCGGTCTGGATTGCATATAACATTGCATAATATAAATAGCCAATATAAAGTATATGAATTATAAAATATATAAAGAAAGAATTTATAGGGTATCTGCAGGATTTTTAAAATAAAATATAAGGCTTTTTAAGACCAGCACAAATAAAAAATACTGTATGAGCGGGATAGGGCAGTGTCTGTGGTAACATATTAAACCATAAAATGAAGAAACATGATGCAAGAAACATGAGTTGCAGTTCAAATACAGGTTTTGACAAATAGGAGTTTTATAAAGTGACACACCTCACATTTCAGCCTTTAAAATATTTTTAAGAAATAAAGAAAAGATGAGTCAAAAGTATAAAGAATTATTTTGTTTCTCATTAGCTCTGGTGGCAGAGGATGAATTTGCATTTTCATTAAGCCATCTGCTGTTTTTGTTCAGATCAAAAAGCTAAAATGCCTTCAAAAATTTAGACAGTAAGATGTGTGTGCTTTAAATTAAAATAATTCTTTACACTTTTGACTCATCTTTTTTTTTTTTCTTCTGTCTGCCACTAGGTGGCGCTTTTGGAACTGTAGACAGCGGTTTCCCCGGTAAAGGCTGTACACAAAGCATCGCTGTGCTCATAAACGCTACTATATCAGACAACATTATACGTTTGGTGAGATGAAACGAAAATGCCACTGAAACTTCTCTGAAGGTAGTCGGTTCACTTCAGAGATGCATTAATATAAAAACACCCGCGCTGCGTTTTGACTTTGAAATGTTTATTATGTCACTTTAATCGCGACAGTCTTAAAGGGATACTCCACCCCCAAAATGAAAATTTTGTCATTAATCACTTACCCCCATGTCGTTCCAAACCCGTAAAAGCTTTGTTCGTTCTCGGAACACAATTTAAGATATTTTGGATGAAAACCGGGAGGCTTGTGACTGTCCCATTGGCTGCATAGTAAATTGCACTGTCAAGGTCCATAAACGTATGAAAAGCATCTTCAGAATAGTCCATCTGCCATCAGTGGTTCAATCTGAATTTTATGAAGCGACAAGAATACTTTGTGTACTTTTTGGTTTTCATCCAAAATATCTTAAATTGTGTTCCGAGGACGAACAAAGCTTTTATGGGTTTAGAACAACATGGGGTTAAGTGAACATTGACACAATTTTCATTTTGGGGTGGAGTATCCCTCTAACATATTTAAAAATATGCGCAGAATTTCCCATGAAAAAAACAGACTTTACAGGAGACTTTACATTATTTTAAACATAATTTGTGTATTTGTCGTTTTCAAGCCAACGCTCACTGAAGCAGCGACCTCCCGACGTGTTTTTATGACCCGCGCTGTTTCCACCATACGTGCAGAGTCCAGCGAGCGGACCTGTTTTCGTTTTATGAAAAAAAAAATTGTTTAAAAAGTGAACTAACGTTATTCAGTAATAAAGCAAATTATTATAAAACCAATGCAATTGCAATTTCAAGCAGTTTCAAGCACTTTATCCAAAATCCAAGCACTTTTCAAACCTTGAAAACACTACGTTAAAATTCAAGCATTTTCAAGGATTTCAAGCACCTGTACGAACCCTGTTTTAATGACTTTGAGACTGTCATTCATGCATTAATTTCAACTTTCACATCTACAACTGGCACAGAACGCTGCAGAATTGACCAAAGAATTGAACAGTAACAGACAACAGACCAATGTATAGTCCGCTTCTTTATATTCATTTTTGTCCCTATATTCTGACATAAATGTCATGATTGGTGTTTTTTCATAAACGTACTTTATGCAAGTACACAAACTCGGCCACAGCATTTGGCCAACAGCAAACATTCTTTCAGTTATGAATTGCATGCTAACACATTTTGCGTAGTAAGAAGTCAATGACCAAGCTTTAGCATGCATGCTGTGGCTCTGTGTGCATACTTGTATTAAATATGTTTCTGGCATTATCTTTAACCTCACTTTTAGTTTTTACAACACCAGTCACATGGAGTTTGTTTTATCTTATGTTCTGTTATTTCCCTCTACTTTTTCAGATTCGCATGCAGGCTCAAGGCAGCCTGTTACAGGGAAGCATGATGTCTAATTTCATCAACATTTACCAGACAGAAGGCACGCGAGGCCTGTGGAGGGTAAGTGCTTTCATTATGTCTCATCTTTCACATCGGTGGTGAGATTTTAAAATGTGCGTCCATCCGTTGTTTGAATTACTCAGTAGCATTCCACATTTATAGGTTTTGCTTTAATACTGTTATGTCTTATTGTTTTCAGGGTGTAATTCCTACTGCGCAGAGGGCGGCCATCGTGGTGGGTGTAGAGCTGCCAGTTTATGACATCACCAAGAAGCATTTGATTCGTTCAGGCCTCATGGGAGACACGGTGTTCACTCATTTCATGTGAGCATCTCTACCAGTACATGATGTGTCAATTCAAAATTTGATTTATTGATGAGGCACAAACTTTGACTTTGAGGAACATGATCCATATTGTTTCTTCTTTTTATTTAGTTCCAGTTTCACGTGTGGCCTGGCAGGTGCTTTGGCCTCCAACCCAGTGGATGTGGTGAGGACACGTATGATGAATCAACGTGTGCTCGCAGGTAACCCTCTATACAAGGGCACCCTGGACGGACTCATGCAGACCTGGAAAAACGAAGGATTTTTTGCTCTCTATAAAGGCTTCTGGCCTAACTGGCTGCGTCTTGGGCCCTGGAACATAATTGTATCCTTTAGCAATAAAATATATTGTTTTGCCTATTTGAAAAAATGTCCTTGGTTTTGTAGTGTTTGCATAGTCCAACCACTAGAGGTCAGCATATTACAATATGAAGTTAGCTGTCGTTTTCACCCAAGCCATGAGCTTTCTTTACAACACAAGTTAGTACACCATTTTCTGTCCCGTTTAGTTAACAGCACATAATAACTGATTGTTGGCTGTTTTTTATACACCCACATACACAGAGTGGCCCCAAAAATTGTTTGGACACAAAAATGTACTGTGTAAGTGTGTTTGCATTAAAAGAATTGTTCACCTACAAAAGAAAAATTAACATGTAATGCTAAATTTCTCTAATTTTAGCATTACATCACTTGCTCACCAATGGATCCTTTGAAGTGAATGAGTGCCGTCTGCATTCCACAAGTAATCCACACTATTCCAGTCCATCAGTTAACATCTTGTGAAACGAAAAGCTTCGTTTTTGTAATAAACAAATTCATTAAGACGTTTTTAACTTGAAACCATTACCTCTGGCTGATATACATCCATAATCCATATTATTGCTTTCTCCAGTGAAAAGGTTGTCTTGTCTGAATCAAGAGAGAAATATGCATGAATCAAGAGAGAAATATGCACAGATCAAGCACTGTTTACAAGCAAAAACTGTCTAAAACAGAACAGAGGTATTGGCCTATAAAAGCTATTTAAAAACAGCCAATGATCAGGGCTGATTATTTCCTGTCAGTCAAAAGGGGGCAGAAAAATGTCAGACTGCAACTCATATTGTGTGTAAAGAAAATCACTTGTGTTGAATTTAGGGCTGTCATGCGACAATACCGCATTAACAGTTAAAAATAGTGACAGTGAAGGCTCTATTTGACCCTATGAATCACCCGTAGTTCAAACCAGGGTCGCCTATTTGTAGCGCGCCTCCCATCCAATCACAAAGAGTTTTGTTACTTATGAGAAACAGTGTCTCATCTTTTTTTTTTGACACTTTTAAATGTGACGGAGCGTGAGTCTCTTCCACTTTAATATAAGTTTTACCGCAAAATAAACATGAGTGAACTATAGGGTTGGGTATTGTTTGAATTTTATCAATTCCAATTCCGATTCTTACTGATTCCCAGTTTCAATTCCAATGTGGTTAAAAAAAATAATGAAGTCAAACATATTTATTATGTGTCTCTTTTTGCAAAACATTTAATTGCTGCTGAATACCATGAACAAATATCAGCCAGATACATAAAAACTGGACTACGAAAGAGAGCTACACGATTTTGGATAAATTGACTTTTTTTTTTTTTTTTTTTTAACGAAGGTTGTAGTTTTCTCACAATTCTGAAGAAAAAATATCAATTAAAGTAATGAAAACTTGCACTGCAGGTCAGTGAGTCTGATCATGACTTAATCACTCTGATCTATTCGCTAAAGGATTCGCCAGACTGATTCAAAGAGTTATCTTTTTAAACAGTGTCTATTCATTAAAAGAATCTGCTAATAAGAGTCAGTCTTTTATGAATCAGACTGGTCCTGCTGTATGATTTTGTTTTCTTAAAATTTAAAGTTCAAATAAGTCACTGTTTATGAATCAGAATACACTGTCGTGTGTTTGTTTTTGTGTGCAGCCCTAACACATTCAGTACAAGTGGTGAACTCAGGGAAATATGATTTATGAGTGCCACTGCTGAAAAGCAGTACACAAAACACTGAACTTCACTCCAGGCAAAACATAACTCATATTGTGATATAAGCATAATATTTGTGTTCGAATCTGTTGGATGAATGAGTTGACTATACAGAATCTATGATCTTTTTGTGATCCTTGACTTAAGTTTCAGTTCTTCATCACCTTTGAGCAGCTGAAGAAGCTTCCATTGTAGAGTTTGTGACTTCACTGAACTGTGTATGTGCTTGTGTGTGTGTGTATCTGAGGCTTCTGTCCTTCAGCATCTACCATCCCTTCTTCATTGCACACATATAAGTATTTTTATTTGAGAACATTTATTTTGTTCTCATTTTCATTGTACATACTTGACACTTGTGTTTGCACCTAAATGCTTAATTTTTCACTCCTGGCAGCTATCTCGTCCGTCAGCACCATGTTCACAAGCCTAGTGGTGTTTTCATAATATATGCTTGGTCAGCTAGGAGCCGCACTTGTGAATATTTGAGGTAAAGGGCTATAGCGAAAACTGGAATCCACCAGGCATAGTTTCTCCACACTGGCTTGAGAGTTTGGCATTATAGCATAGTGCTTAGTTACTAAAAACACATCTGCCATGTGGGGTATGTAAAGCAATAGTTTAGTGTAGAACTGAATGCAGCTGGTGAATATAAGCAGGAATATTTGAGGTCCATGCACTCTAAATTAGATATTGTCCTTGTAATTTAAACTGTTCTCATGTAAACACAGCTTCAGTGATGAGAATGTATTTTGCTTCATCTGTAGACTGCAGATATGATAGAAATTGCCCATGTTGCAAACTTGTATACAGCCCAAATTAATACCAAAGGAACTAGTAAGGGGTGATGTGGCCTCATATCCTGTGTCTTTGAGTTTAATGGGCATTCATAAAACATGAGCAAATTTCAGTGTAGCTTAAGTCTGTTCTTGCACAAGTTGTTGCATTTAATTCAGCATTGCACAGAAATTTTGTTACGCTTGTTTCATATGGCCCAATGTGCGCAAAAAGCTTCTTTTATCTCATATTATGTCAAGGACCTCTGAAAAGCTCCATGGAAATGGGTGAGAAGTTTATGCTTGAACATGCACAGAATTTTAAGCACTTGTGACATTGCACAAGTTTTTTATTTTTTATTTTTTTGCAGTGACGTCTTTATTGCCATGTACATTTGCATGTGTGTATGTAGTGTGTGTGTGTGTGTGCTTGTGCTTCTGAGCACATGTAAAATGTCAAATATTTTGGCAGCCGTCAAAGTGTGTAAATACTGCTACTGTACGATAGAATAAAATATTAGCATATAGTTTTTTTTGTTTGTTTAATTTAAACCTGATTTTGTGGAAAAGGGTGTCAGTAGCTTTTTGAGTGCTTGCCTCTTTGCCAAAGTGTACATGTATTGAACCAGAACTGCACTGATGTTGCTGGTTTTTAAAAGTGACACATTATTATTGTTATTATTGGGAAAGTACTGTTACATATTTATCATTGTATGTCATCATATTTCAAGCCTTACCACTTCCTGCTTTTATATTTATGCCTTTGCCTGGTTGTTTTATGCCTCTTGGTGTGCTTAGCCAAACATGAAGTGATGAACTTCTGCTATAATTTACTGTCTATTGTTCATAACCTTTAACATGCAAATCAAACTGTACTGAACTTCTAAGCAAACATTCTTGCTTAAGTTATATGGACAAGCTGTTCTTCATATGACTTTAAGGGGACACGTTTAAAAGGTTTAATGTATGTAATGCCTGGGTTAGTCAGGGGTTTTCATGTTTGTTACACTTGCTTCCAATTTTTCCCCAAACTTTAGCTTTTGCTAGATTGGTGACTACAGCATGGTGCATGAGATATTCCTCTCTAAATAACTTTTGAAAATGCTTATTTCATTGTGTAGCAAAGAACAAGAACCACATTAACTTAACCCATGTGCCAGTGTTCTTACTTTAGTTTACTGTTAGTCACTCACAAATCATAACATTGAGAACCTCTTTGCTGTTATGCTCCCTCAGTTTTTTTTTTTCTTTGCAAATTTTCAAAATTATTATTTTTATTTATTTATACTGTTTTATGTACACTTATTACATGAAAGTGTCTTTTGTGTAGAGGTACTTTTAAATTTGTTCGTTTGGATGCATAATGGAAATCAGGATGAATTTTCTGAAAACACTGTTGTACAATGAGGGAAATTGTAGAATGTATTACCCAGATTCATTTGATAAAAGAAAGATAATGAAAATCTGTGGAATGAAAAGGGGTATATATACACACACAGACTAATTTGGTAATCAAGTATTGAATAGTAAATATTATATCATGTAGTGACTTTAATCCCCAGCACAGCTTTTTTTATTGTTTTATTTCCCAACATGCAGCAAACCCATTGATACATTATATAATTGCTTGAAACTGCCAATTTCTTTGTGATCCACTCTTTTGGTTAAGTGTCTTTGGTGAACACAAACATTATTTATTTTGATCTGTTGCTTGAATAGACAATGAATTGTATCAAGAATGCCTTTTTTCTTTTGTGGATGGTTTGATTTATTTTGCTTTGTCTAATGTAACTGTGCACCCTGACAATAAATACAATGTTCACTGAAAGTTGCTTGTTATAGGTCCCATTTAGTCCCGTTGAACCGTAGTAGCAAACGATGGTATGACTTGTTCA
Source organism: Tor tambroides (assembly GCA_021397915.2). NCBI lineage: Eukaryota > Metazoa > Chordata > Actinopteri > Cypriniformes > Cyprinidae > Tor > Tor tambroides. Next base: position 36,050 of record JAFVLL020030038.1, read on the forward strand.
ACAACAACATCATACTATTCTTGTATTTAACTTTTTTTATATTGCATACAGGTTTAATAGCTGAGGTGCATCCAATTCTGTAATAAACTGCAAGATTGAGTTTATGCACGAGTTGTTAATGCAGTTTTTGAGGTTACAGGCATTTGATTAAAAAAAAGTTCATATTAATGATAATACTGTATATAGCACCATTCTGCAGTCAGGCAATAGAAGAAACAATACACTTCCATGCTAAGGGTTTAGCCTGCTTCTGTATTCACAAAACACTAAGAGTTCTCATAAATAGCAGTAGAAGCTCTTAGGTAGGAGTTTCCTCTTAAAACCTGTTCACAAAGAGGAATGGGGGGAAATCTTAAGCTAAGAGAAAGGGTGGGGTTGACTTTGAATGATGTCAACAAGCTATGACCACAGTGATTGACTGAGAGGGATAGGTCTCTGTCAGTGATTTAATCATAGAAATATGGTAAAACAAACTATCATGTTGCTATATTCAAATAAATGTAGGTGAAGCGTCACTATTTAAATATGTTCAGCTAATTGTCGGCCTCTTACATGTCTGCATCTCGTAAACAATACACGGATATGTATATAAGCAGCCTTTTAATTAACAGACTAGAATAATCATGACTGATAGTAAGACGTGTAAACAAAAGAAATCTGAACTGGATGTGAGAACAGCTGTTACTTCTTGCCCAACTTATACATGAAAAGAAGAACTTAATTCAATTTAAAGGAAATTATCATAAAATGTTTCTATAATGTTTATGTTCTGAGGCTTTTAGGATTGTTTGTGATTTGGTCTTAGTGACCTAGGAGACCTCTTGACTACCCCTAACTTTTCACAGGTTTAGGAGCTGATTTTAGCACTGAAATAAGAGTTTATCTAAACTGGCAAGTTAGAAGCTACTTTTAACCATAAGATGTTTTGTGAATACAGCCCCATATCTTTAATCAGATCAGACTTGCTGAGTTTAGATCACATTTAACTAGTGTATAATCTGTATTACAGGAATTTTTATGAGAGTTAATATTAAAAAATACCATGTAGCAGAAATACAGTTTAGTACTCTGATTTGTGGGACTTGACACCATGGTATTACCATGGATATTTGGACAGTTGTTGTGGTATTCCTTTATTACCTTACGACAGGTACAGGGGTGTAACCTGAAGAATTTGTAGAATTTTAAATGAGTTAAAAATTATTAGCAAGTGAGTACACATCCGCTTTCCCTTTGACATTACTGTCACACAGTCACGTGTGCAAAACAAAGGGAAAATGAAAAATAATGCATGAAAATAAGGACTCCAAGTCCAAGTGAACAAACAGAGATTGGTAAACTTAATTTATCACTTCCACTTAAGCATGGCATATTTTGAATTATCTTCATGAATAAAAATGAGAAAAAATGCATATCTTCTTTAAAGTAAATTTTATATATAATATTCCTGTTTAATATAAAAATATACAAAAAAAAAGAATAAATTTGAGGCAAATAAATAAAAAATACCACACATGCCCCAAAACTGCTTAACTAGAAAGTAACCAATATTACATGTTGTTTGAAA
>JAFVLL020030040.1:0-31740 GCA_021397915.2 Tor tambroides
CCTCTATTTGTGTTTTCTCCCTCTAGGTAGTACCACAGTGGGAGTGGGGAGTGGGGGGGGGGGTTGAACTCGGCACTCAATCCGGGCCTCGGGTTCGAGCCTCCATTAAGGACAGCAAGCCAAGTTTGTTTACCATTAACCATCAGGACTAGATGGGCAGGCGAACTCGTGAATTGCAGTTTTAAACCTCACAATTGCATCTGTCTTGTATTTTCTGACCTGATTTCTCACAATCATAACTTCATTTCACACAACTGCAAATTTTATATCTCACAAGTGCAATGTTATTTCTCATAATAGAGACTTAATTTCTCACAATTGCTACTTTATTTGATTTGATTGCGATTATAAACTTCACAGTTTTGACTTCATCTTGTGTTTGTGACTTTATAGCTCAAAATTGCAATTTTATTGCTCATAATTTTGAAGTTATCTACACAAGTCTAACTTAAATTCTTATTTTCGAACTTTTTGATTTAATCTCACAATAACCTTTTTTTGAGAGTGTGAAAACAGGCCTGCACTCTTCTGTGACAGCCCATGTCAATGCCAAACCATCACAGCTGAGTCTGATCATTTTTGTACAATCAGCCCAGAACAGTACAATATCCATTATATTTCTAGAAGATTCCATGCATATAGTCAGAAACACGCGACTGTGGTGGCAGGTGTTGTCCGTGCGCTTGTCATTACGGCACATTATCTTCCATCAGCCACACACATCAGTCTTTTTTATTGTTCAGCCATGCCTGGCATTGAGATGAAAGCCACGAAAAACGTGCTCTGTCATCAGCGCTAACCGGTTTATACAAAGTGACTGTTATGTGTGTGCGGTTCAGCGCTGGGTTGGTATGCAGTGCCTGCTGTTGTCGGAGGTGAACGGGAGGTCGTTGTCTGAATGCTTGTGGTCCACTGCTTAAGGGACCTGTCAAGTCTGTTCAGTGTCAAATAGTGCTTTCACTCATGTCGTCTCTTTGTTGGACTTAAAGGTAAAGCGTGTAATTTCTGATCCTCTAGCATCACCAAATGATATTGCAAAATAATGTCTGTTTTCAAAGAAGTTTCCCAAACACTCCCCCTGTCTACCATTCGTGGTAGTCCTGCCACAAACTCATGCCAATGGTTGAGCTAATGATGCTGTGTCACAATGTTTTCCAAGCACCACAGTATTCAAACTGTTCTGCAATATTTTTCAGTGTGTTTTTTTTTTTTTTTTTGGCACATGGAACATTTACAGATTTTTTTTTTCCAATGCAGAGTTTAGCTTTATTCATTATTCATTATGCATTATTCAATAAAACAGAAATAAGATATGCAGATTTCCCCTCTACAGCTTTATTTATGCTGTTCAAAAAGAAGACGTGTCATTTCAGCTGAATTTTCAGTAACAATTTTAACATAACTCCACTGCTTATATTGTTGGTACCACAATGTTGCATTTCTTGTGTTTTTCTTAATTTCCTATAGTGTCTTGGGGAAAAGGTGTCTGCTAAATGTATAAAGGTACATTATTTAAATATTCATTCATTATTCCACTTTATTTTCTGCCTTTTCCCCAATAATAATTGGCATTATGGTAGTAGAATTATTATATTAATATTAGTATTACTGTATATTATGTGATAATTCTGTTTTGGCAGTGTAGAAAAGTTTTTCTAGTTTCACAACACACAACTTGTTGGGATAATTTATATAATATCCAACTTAACTAAACTGAAGTTAACTAAACTTATTTTACACTCAAGCAGGAACACTTTTTTAAATTGATTACTTATGATTAAACACATGATTACTTACTGTAATGTTACATTTTGTTGTTGTTGATAACTAATCTCAGGAATCATTTTTTACAGTGTTGAAGGGGGGAAATGAAATTATTTTAACATTTAAAGAATTACTTCACCTATTAAAGGAACATGCCACTATTTTTGAAAATAGGCTTATTTTCCAACTCCCTAAGAGTTAAACAGTTGAATTTTACCGTTTTCGAATCCATTCAGCCGATCCCCAGACTATTTTCAGGTGCTGCGTAATATCATTGCGCCTGCTGCACCCATGGTACGGCAGCAAAGTTCCTTGATTATTACGCCGGAATGAGAGCATAGTTCCTAGCCATATCGGCCTAGAAAATCGCAAAATCGGTTTTTATTGGAGAGCTGCTTTAGCCCTTAGTCTATAAGAACTTCTCTCTTTCCATATTCTGCTACACTTTTCATTTTCATCATTTTTGTCCAGCAGTAACACTGTACTACTTGTATGTCTAGATAGACAACCTCTCTCTTTTTTAGTGTTGTGTGTGTGTGTGTGTATCTGTGTGTGTGTGCATGTCCTTCACCAGTCAGGCAGAAATATGACAGCTACAACCATGCTGATAGTTCTTCCAAATCATGGCGTTCGGCCCTGACAGCTCCAATCTCCTCTCACTTTCCCTCGTTCTCTCCCTGCCCACAGAACAAGAGAGAATGATCTGGCTGCTCTGTTTCTTATTTAAATGAAAATATTATTACATTATGCCATGTTTCATTTATCTGGAGATGGAGTCTCATAGAAATCCTCTCTCCACCATTGCACTCTCTTTCTCTCTGCAGCCATAAATGTATTGCATTTTTAGGTAGTTCACTTACATTAGAAGAATGAGGCCTCGTTAATCTACTTCATTTTGTTTTTCATCTATCAATCTTTTAATGGGTGTTTTTTCAACAGCAGGCACTTTTATTTCCCAGGGATTGTTTTTTACTAACAGAACAGATTTTTGTGTTACTTTTGCAACATTTACATATATATATATATATATATATATATATATATATATATATATGTCTATATATTCAATATAGATTTAATTTTCTTTTTTATTGTCCCGGACCCACACTTTCAGTCTTCAAATAAGAAAATCCCTTATAAATATATTATTATCTGTAATAAAGCAATTATGAGTTTTTATAAACTCACATATGCTAGGAAAATGTCTGAATTGTAAGATAAAAAAAAATTAAAACCTTTATTTATTTATAAAAAAAATGTTTTTAATTTATATCTAAAATATACATAAATATTAAAAATTTTAAAAAGTTGAGGTTTTTTTATTCTAAAAGTCCACAAGGCCAAATATGCCCATAGTTGAAGAAACACCTTTCTATAATTGACAGAAAGTCAAAATAGATTTATAAACTTGTACCTATTTTTACACGTGTGGATTCACACAAGTCTATGAAATAGGCATACAGTATGTCCCCTGTGATATATATATAGCAGGATGATAATTGGTTTTCATATCAAGCGATACGATTGTGATAAAGATGAGGATGAATTCTCGACCTTGTAGTTTTAAACACTTCTGTCTAATGACGGAGGGAGAGAAAGAGAGGTGTGGGGTCTGAGTGGTAGAAAATGAGCGAGCGTGAGAAAGAGAGATTCTTCCATAATTACAAAAACACTCATTAGAGTTTTTAATTAGCTTTCTGATTTAAACTCAGGAATAATTTCTATTTTATGCTCTCTTCAATCACATGCTCTTAAACTAATGAGCTCTTCCTTGCTTTATTTCATTCTATTTAATGCCTTTGTAATTGTGCACATTTAATAAGGATTCGGAGCAAAGCATTAAATGTGTGCATTACAGAATGTGATCAGAGGAACGCGCACACACACAGTTAATCATTAATTAGTTCTCCGCGTTAAACAGCCTCGTACAAATGATGACCACTGCTCTGTTAGCATGCCAATGAACATTGCAGCACATGTTAATACTAACTCTGTGTTTATTACTAACCGTGCTGAAGCTGTGGGGTCTAAACAACTGAGACCATATGCTTCTACTGAATATGCGTCTATTTTGCATTTTTATTTAACATATTATCAGCAAAACAGTTTAAGAGAAATTTTGATTTAAAAAAATTCAGAATGTTTTGTTTACATTTTGGGAAATAATGATTGTAAAGATATGTTCACATGTATTCATCTATTTTACCAAAACCATATGAAACCAACATCGCTACAAAGTAAACATTTTTAAGAACTTGACATGTTCAAATAGGTTTACATAGGGGGGAAAAAATTCTATGTTATCTCAGCCTTTTGGACCCCACTGTGCCCTCTTCAAAATATAGGTTCTTTATTGGCATTGATGGTTCCAAGAAGAACTTTTGACTTCCATGGAGCCTTTCCATTCCACACCAGGCTTTTAAAGTGGAAAAAGGTCCTTTAGGTTATTAAAATGTTGAGAACACTGATAAATGGAACTGAAGGCTCTTAGTGGAACCCAAAGATGGTTTTTCTATGGCATCGCTAAACAAAAAACCCTTTTGGAACCTTTATTTTTAAGAGTATATATAAATGCTTGTTTGTTTCTGTGCAAGTGCATGCATGTGTATGCGCATGTAACATTCATGAAAGCTATATTAGCAAACCCGTGAAGTAGTGGCTATCTTGGTTAGCACATCTTATCGCATATGTTTGTTGTTGTTGGTGTGGTGGATGTGAGCTGTAATGCAGAGTGCAGACTCGGGTCACAGGGGGTGTCAGGTCCCGCAGTGCACATGTCATTGGAGCTGTGTTTGCTGCTGCGACTCAAGCAGAACAGGCTGTTAGCTTTGCCCTTCGCCATCTCTGAGAAACACGCACGCAATATCTGTACCCACAACACAGGCAGGGAAGTGTGCGGCATTCAAAACAAGCTCTGTCTCAGATCGGAAGGGAATGAATATCACAGCACGGCACCTGTGCGTGCCTGTTTACTGTAACGGGATGTGATGTCGAAGTCACTCTGAAAGTTGAGGCAGTGTTACAGCAAGACTAGTTCTTATTCTCATGCACTTTCAGGTCCTTGCAACACAGATCAAAAGGAGACAAGGAGCTTTGGTTGATTTGGGTTTTTTGTGTAGACAACTATGACCGTGTGCTGAAGGGCATTCCTGTAGATAGGATGGTCTTGTTGTACTGAATACCGGATATCCAGTATGACAGCATGAATGTAATGTTTCTTTTGAAGAAGAGCTCTAAAAAAGGGCAAAATCGAGTAACTTTCAATGGATTTCTAGTTCCCAGGATGCTTTGCATGGGACTAGTTTGGGAATGTGAATGTGGAAGAAATATTCCAAGTTCATTTGTGGCATAATGTAAAAAAAAAAAAAAAAAAAAAAAAAAAAAAAAACATGTCCTTCCATTTCATAAATAAATAATAAAATGGAGGTTATAGTGGGGCACTTAAAGTTGGGGTTAAAATCCGAATGTGTTTTTAGCGTAAAAAAATATCGCTTGGCAAACTTTTCTGTGTAAATTTTATATCCTATTTTACAACTTTGTTGCCATGACAATATAACTAATACCCTAAAATGACTACAAAAATGATTTAAAGATATACAGCTCAAATAACACTTAAAGTTGTAACAGAAGAATTAATTTATGTGCTTTTATAAAATTAGAAACTTTACATTTCTGCTTTTAAATCCTTTAAAGGCCCCATTTACTTCCATTGTAAGTGCTTCACTATAACCTCAAAGAATAAGTCAAATGAAATTGAATTATGAATTCAGATTAATTTTACTCAGTTTACTGTGCCCAGTTCAGATAAATATGTTCATTATGAAAATGTGTGTCATGAATTTAAATTGGGCTTATGATGCACTTATGTTTTTAAATTTAAAAATGTTGCTATCTATCTTGTTTTTATCATTAATTGTCAATTTACTTCTTATGATGAAAATAAATTTGGTTGAATGACTCTCAAGTCTCTCAATTTCATTTCTTAACTTAAGCGTGCTTTATTGGTATGAGTAATATTTTTACATTCATACTGGTAAATCATTTGCAAATACAGTATACTTCAAGTTACAAACGGACTACGCTGGTTGAGTTGCGTGTTTTTTGATACACTACAAGGGTTTGGTTCGTAAGAGTCAATTTTTGTGGAAATTTCCAGGTTTTCCACTTCCTGCTTTCTGCTTTCTCCAGGTTCACTGGTGAGAGAAACCCAGCTTCGAGTAGTTCCTTTGTGATGAAAGTATAAAAATGTTACCTCTCTGCTAGTACCTTCTTTGACTGACACAGAAATTCTGAAAATGTCATTACCATCCCATTGCCCTGTCCCACACGGAGGCACAAATCTGTGTGATTTTCTCAGGTGGAGTATTTTAGTAAACAAACACACAAACAGGGGTACAGTTTGGTCTGAGGGAGCAGCACATAATTAGCACTTCCTCTCCCAGTAGGCTTTTCTTTAATAAAGTTTCACCCCATGTCAGAAAATAATTGGCTCACTCACTGTTATGCTGTTTACTTTTCCTCTGCCTCCATTGTGGCGTTAATCTCCTTCGGATAAGCAGGTCTGCATTGATGTGTTGCTGTAAGAGGGGTTAGAGTTGTCCCCAGACAGACTGACAGACTTACAGACAGACAGACAGACAGACAGGAAGAAAGGAGACATGCAGGCTGGATGCACTCATACCTGCCATGCTCCCTTCAAGAGGCTCTCTAATGGGAATACACTGAGACAGGCAAGACAGGAGGGCACAGATAAGTTTGGCTGGATGACAGCCATGCCGACAGAAAGACAGCTCTGGAGCTGTAATGAAAGAGAGAGAACAGAAAGGAATGAAGGGAAGGGGAGGTGGAAGTACATGAAGGGATGTTCCAGGACTTTAGCCGTCTTGCAAAATCTACCTTTTAAGCTTTAGCTTTAAGATCACATTTATGTGTTCAAAACACTGGTGTCTTTGGAATGAAATGAGCCTAAAGTAGCCTTGAAATAGCCTTGTGCCTTGATGGTGATTGATAAAAGGATAGTTCACCTAAAAATTTAAGTTTTCTTTGTATGTATTTTCAAACCTGCCCGACTACCTTTGTTTTACAGAAGACAAAAGAATATACTTGAAAATTTATCATTTAATACGTGAATGTTATTTTGGACTCCACTGACTTTTGTTATATTGACAAAAACATTATTCAAAAAATTGGTCACTGGTACTATTCAGACAAGATTAGTGATTAGCTTGAGATTTTATGTACGGATTTGAACAAGATTTGGTTATCAGTAGTTTTCACTGAAACTGAAGCATTTGTTGTTTGGATGTGGGCGTTATGATTCCATGTTCTGGGTGTGTGAGGCTGGAAAAAAAATGAAATAATCAGGATTTGTATGATAATTAAGGCAGCAATTAATTATTCATATTGAATGCTCCTATTTAAGTGGCCATTATGAGGAACACTGTACATCAGTTGGTTTGCTAGCTGTTATTTTACCCTGAAAAGTAAGGCAAAAATGTCCAAATCCATAATGAAGATCCAAATTTAGCTTTTAGTTTTGATACAGTATTTAACAAAGCTCAGTGAGAAGTGTTTTGAAAATGATATACCATAATTACACAAATTCCTATCCTGACAGAATTAGATTTCTCAAAGAACACCTGAGGTAGTCGAAAAACTGTAAGTAGTTTATTTTGTAATTTTTTTGATTGAAGGTTGTGTGGGAGAAGTACACAGATGCCTTTGTCAATGAAAATCATAAAAGTACATTACTGTTCAAAAGATGTTTTTTGTTTTTGAAAAATATGAATAAAAATAATGTTTGTAATTGGGTGCGTAGATTCAGTCAATTGAATAAAAATACAAAAAACCAAGGCAAAAAATCCGCACACCAAACGAAATGCAAAACTCAAGGTCCTTTGAACAAGAGTTTATTCCTGAAGATTTACATAGAGGTGACAACAAAAACTAAAGTGCACAAAACAAAAAAGTGACATGTTATTTTTTTTGAAAGAAATATGTTATGCTCACCAAGGCTGCAATTATCAGATTAAAAATACAGTAAAACAGTTATACTGTGAAATATTATTACAATTCAAAATAACTTTTTGAATATAATTTGAAATGGTGGCAAAGCTAAATCTTCAGCAGTCATTACTCCAGCTGTCAATTACATTTTACCTAGTACCTCAAGACAGTACAACTGAATGAACAGACTTTTTTTTCCTATGCTTCAAAGCCTCTTATTTTTTCATTTGTGTCACAATAAATATGGCATCTAGCCTGACTAGTATCTATAGGGCTCTATCTATTTGTTTAAAATCCAATATGACTCAAAAACAGTGAATAAAAAGCCCATACAATCAGTCATTTAAGAGTTGTTGTGTGAATGGAGTATTGTTAAAATGTAAAGCCACCTGGATAACAAGAGCACTTAAGGCCTACAGTATATAGAAGACAGTTCTTTCAACACCACTGTTGAACAATCATTTCCCACTTATAGTGTAACGCAATGAGAAATTGCTTCTATAAATGGATCCCTGCTGCTTTTTCGTCTCATTTTAACTATATCTTGATGTGTGAAAGCTGAACGAATGACAAAAGCCCATAGAGTAATTGTCTTTGATGTGCACGGTAGACGCTGCTTAAAAGACCTGCAAATAACTGCCATTTTCAGAAACCTCCATCATCTCAATTTTTTAAAAAACCCATTGTGCCAGTGGTGTTTTTACAGGAGTAAAAAATAGCTCTGTGTTGTTGTATTTTACGCATCTTTACGAATTCAATATGCATTTAAAAAACAGATGGTATGCTGATCGTGTCATCAGCATATTTCACAATGACATTTAATGCAATTTCATAGCTGTATGTATTTACATTGATGCCTGTCACGCATTCCAGGCTGTTGTGGACTAATTCCATATGCAGTGTGTGTGTGTGTGCGTTGCACAGCCTTGTGTGACTTGGTATTTCTCAGTTTATGTTGGCTTTAGGTGTCTCAGAAGTACTCACAGGTGTTTTGAAAATGATAAACACAGTTCATCGTCTCGTCTCGGTGTGTGGTGCACCCATACTGAATGTGTTTTCCTCTAAAAATGTTCAAAGAATGCTTTTAAGAGTATATTGTACTGAGGGCGAGAGAAGACTTTTCCTACTTTTTTATCATCGGCTACATTTTCACAATCCAGAGGAATTTTGCAGTGCCGTTATCTGCGTGACTCTCGGCCAGGTTTATGAGGAAGCTTTGCTGGGTTTGATAAGGGTCCTCAGGCCATTTTCCCTGGTGTGAGTTTGTTCATCTAGCTCAGTAGGAGAAGTCAGGCATCCTCACCACCTGCTACGGCCGGTAAACCAAGGAACCAGAAAACATCTTCCTCATTATCTCTCTTACTGCGAGGACTTCAGAATCATTATACCTGCTAATCATGCCATTTCGCTAATCCAGGTAATCAAGTTTGACAAATGTCCCCATAGGAAAGAAAAACGGCAAATGAGATTTCTTTAGTGTCTCAAATTATTCTCATGGGCGCCAATTAGTTGAATGTTTGCTTAACAGTGTCTCCATTTCTCTCAGGTAACCTCACATTTCTCCTCATGAGTTTCAGAAGAGATCTCAATAGTATCACAATCTCTACTTTGATATGCCAACGTACCAAAGTCACATATATTCATATGAGCCTGAACATTTTTCATGAGAATTTTCCAAAACAAATTATCAGAAGGTTAAAGCTGTATGTTCCTTCCTCTAAAATTTTAGGAGACACTTAAAACTGAATAATCATCATTTCAAGCTGAAACATAACTCCATTAAAATAACTGTTGAAGTCACTTGACTAGTGCAGTGTGTTTCCTGTGTTGATGTGGAAACAGAAAGTTAGGGCTGGAAATATCAAAGAGCTTGACTCTTGTGCCCTTCAAGTACACTTGACACATGAATCACTAAGAGAAGTCATGTTTACGAGTGAAGAAACTGCTCTTTAATTTAGGTGCTCTTTAATGCAGCATCTCTCTTTATTATGTTTTGTAGTGTATATATGAGCCGTGCTTTGCTATTAGCTAGTTGGTGGGGGTGGTATCTGGGGGAGGGGCATTATCATTTTAGAAAGTACTGTACGTGATTGCACAAGAATCTGCAGAATGCAAGATGAGTCATCAGTAGACTGTTTGAGATGGGCAAAACACTGATGATCACCATGAGATACATACCGGTTGGAAATGTGTTGGGGTGATGTCTGACTTGCGTTTATATACGCCAAAAATTTCTATATCAATATAATTAATGATTTAAAAAGTGGGTGGAGGGATTGTTCAATGCACTGAAGAAGGCCTTTGAGCTGAAATGTTTGTATTTTTTCCTACTGTTGATCAATGTAAAATAAAATGCTAAAAAGTAGACTATTTTTGTGAGTGCGGATCATGGTTTTATACACCAAATATCTCTAGCAAACTGTGATTGTGATTGTTGTCATATTTCTAAATATATGTAAGATGTGTCTTTGTTAAACTAAAAATGGATAGAAAACACATCGTTGGGAGAAATGTAGTAACTACTATTTTTATATAAAAGCAACAGAATGTAATGTTACATTTAATTTATTAGCAACAAATTACACAAGTATGAATCATGCGATATCCGTCTTTGATCTCACTGGTGTCTGACTGAACTGTCCATCTTTTCTGCAGCTACTGCACTCCTCTCTGCACTGCAGCTGTCTACTCTTGTCTACTTTCCAAGGCGTGGAGCATTTTAAATGAGTTTATCGCTAAAAGTGACCTTTTGCAAACTTTTAGGAGTACACTAGCATATAAATGACCCCAGAGCTAACAGACATGGACTACAAACCACAAAACTCCACATTTTTATTTGCTTTTTAGTTTCCTGATCTATGAAAGTACAACTTCTAAGCAACAACTTTTTCCTCAGGGATACTATTTGGATTCCAATATTGTGTTGCAAATATAGCCTAAGATATTTTAGATATGTCAAAATTCAGAACATCAAAAGAACCAAATGCTTCACGCTTAGAGTTCTGATCATTACAGGCAGCAACAACTACAGCATGTTATATATGTGAAAGCATTGTAATGGTGTGATGTTACCTTCGAGTGTGCTCTCTTCCAGATGTAATCTAATGGTCAGGTTGGCACTGATGTGTCGTTTACTGGGCTCGGTTCACTTTAATGAAACATGAGAGAGTCTGCACTGCTCTGGCTCAGGCGGCTAATTAAACCAGGCTTTTATTTTAGCCCGTCATTTGATCTGATCCAATTAAACCTGTGCTGAGCGTAGCCAACATCAGCAGCACCTGGTCACACTCACTCTCCTCTTCATTAAAAAACTGTCACTGCAGTTAAAACCGGTCTAATATGTCCAGTAAACGGTGTTCGAAGAAAGCAGCCCATCAATGAATTCAGGACAACTTTTTTTTTTAAGTCGTCTTACTGTCTCTTGTAATGGTGCTTGATGCTGGCCTTTGATGCTCTTGGGTTTTGGTTTCTTGCAGGTCAGTGAATTTCAAGGAAGAGTCAATATTGTGGAGGCATAGTTTTTCCCCTTGGCCACACAATCTATCTTTGCATGGATTTCCTGGAATATAATCACAGTATGATGATCTCCCTAGGACCGAAGTTGAATCTGAGTAAAATGAGTCTGTTTCTGGAATTATTTAATTCTTTGAAACACATTCATCCTGTAGAGAGCCAGATGCGTTGGCACTATTGATACAAGCAATCGCTTCTGTGCAGATACACTGTCTTCATCAAATATAGCAAGCGGATGTTACTATTAAGGTCTCCATTCTAGAGTGATGAGAATCAATATTTCATAGTGAATGTGAGTACTTTAGTTTCTCTCAAATGTTATTCTTTGGACTTTTTTATTGATAAGCGTCTTTTATTGTACAGAGAAATCAGTCAGTTAAACGTAATAAAAATGTATCCTTCCCCATGCTGCCCGACTGAAATTGAACGGTGGAGTGAGAGTGATGTGTACAGTCTTTCCCCACTAGACAAACTCATTTGGAAATTTCTATTTCACTGACAGCACGGCTTCCTGACATTTCTTTTCTCCAAACAAATCAATGTTGACATTTTCCACACGCCTCCTGACCGTTAGCCTTAAGACTGGGAAGCCTTTGAGTGAAGGAAGATATTTGTATTTCCATACTTCACTCCCACTTTCTTAATCCATACTTTAACATTCTCTCTTGACTTGTGATGGCTGCTGTTTGCAGAGCTGGGGAAGGAAACCCCCTGCTGCACTGCTTTGAATCCATCGCATTTTAAACTTTGCATATTGAAAGTCTTGTGCGTGTCTATGCTTGCCTCACTGTATAAAGCTGAGAAAAACTAAATGAAATTAGAAAAGACTGATAACAAGGAGAGAGAAGGCAGGTGTTAGGAACAGTCACCGGAAGAAATCAAAGATGAGGTGATTTTTGTGTAGCAGCAGGAAGAAATGCGAGTGATGGATAATTCCACTTTTTCTTGTCATTTATATATCTAGTTATCATAAAGGCCAATTAATGAGTCAGTGAACATTTTACATGAATTGTTCTTATGCATCCGTTTTTATTCTTTGCATACTTAAAGTTTCTGGTTTGACACCAAGATAACATTATCTAACTGGCTAACATAGATTAGGTTTCGGCAAATTAGCAAGAATGAATGTGATTAGTGTTAAAAGCATTATTAAGAATGTGTGGAAATCAGTGATGAAACATTGATAATGTAGTGATATTACAGCTGCGAACAAATGTGTAAATAAAGTTATAAAATGAGTAAATAAAGTAAATAAAATGAGTTTCTTGTAAATATACTACAGTTCATAATTGGAAGGTCAGATTTATTCATGTTTTACTCACAGTATAGACTCTGCTACTGTATATTATTACGAAAAATCTGTTTTAAAATAAATGCTGGTCTTTTGAACTTTCTATTCATTAAAGAATCCTGAAAAAGTGGTATTTATATAAAAAACATATATATATATATATATATATATATAAAAGAAAGAAAAATCACTTAAAATCCAGTTTTGCCAAAAAAAGGAATAAAGTATATTTTAAAATATATTAAAATACAAAACGGTTTTTTAAATTGTAATAGTATTTCACAATATTACAGCTTTTAACTGTATTTTAATTAAATAAATCCATGGTGAGCATAAGAGAAGACTTTCAAAAACATGAAAAAAAATCCTACCAAACCCAAACTTTTTAACAGCAGTGTACTTCATATCCCTATACTTGCCTTAGAAAACATCACAAACATGTTGGAAGAAAGAAAACTTCCGAGGTCACACAACAGCAGAAAGTGAATTTTGAAAGTGATTCAAATGAAGCTCATGGCTAGGATTTTTATGCCTATGCACGTTCACACTCATTGAGACCTGGCAAGGGATGTACAATTTTGTCAGGGACACAATTGAGATTTGCCTTAATCTGACAGACCATTTATCTTAAACTGTGTCTCAGTATGATAGCAATCTCGCGCCATTGTTCATTCTCTGCTCTACCTGACTGAACGTTGAACTTCTGCCAGATCTACGAATGCAACGCGTGTCTGCCGTCCCCCGCCGCTTGGCGGATTTGATCTGGTCCTTTTCTTCTCCTCTGGGCTTGTTCCTTGTTGTTTGTCTCCATATTTTTCTGTATCTCGCTCCCCTTCCTCCCTCCGCTCCCCCTCCATCAGCGGTTGAGTTGATGATCAGGCACAGAGCAGATGCTCCCTGCCCAAGTGGCCATCTCCTTTGACTACCCATCAGGCTGCTGAAATGGGAAACGCGGCCTCCATGTGTGAAGAGCTCTGAGAATAATGCAGTCATTACCATTCCTGCCTGACCTGCCACAGTCACACACCCTTATGTGCTCCTGTATCAGGCACACAGAGCGCCGACCGCACTAGACGCCACACATCCAAGGACCTCAGCCGCCAATGAACAGTTTCAGAGTGCAGCCTGTAAATTCGTTGAAGAGAGGGAGCAGAAAATAGAGATACGGCAGAACGGGTGCATGGAGCATGTGTAGTGGGTGAAGCATTCTTTGCGTTTGATTAGAGAGGCTAGGATGGAGAAGACTGAAATAAATGGAAGATTTACGAGCCGATTTTAGAGTTCATTCTGCAGTTGTTTTGTGGAAATGGGGTCTATTTTGTTGGAAAATCTTTTCTGTGGAAGTTGTGGAGGCTCTTGGCTGGCCATTGACATGCTCTGGCTGCTTGGCCTGTTAGAGCTTCTCTAACAGAGTTGGAAATGTCTCCCGGCTGCCTGCATTTGTGAATGAATGCTCCGGAATCAGTGTGTTCTGCTTAATACAAAGCAGGGATATCAAAATTGCTGGTGCTTTGGTACCAGGCTAAAAAAAATGCACTGAAAAAAAATGTATTGGTTTCATTAACATGTAACATGCATGCTCCTACAGGGATAGTTCACCAAAAAAAAATGTAATTCCTTTCCTTTTTGTTTGTTTGTTTTTTGTAAAGATGTCTATATGCTCACCAAGCTGCATTTATTTAAGTAAAAATACATTAAACAGTAATACTGTGAAATATTATTGCTATTAAGTTAATTATTATAATTATTTTCTAGTTTAATATATTGTAAAATGTAATTTAATAATTAGTGCTGTCAAATGATTAATTGTGATTAATCGCATCTAAAATAAAAGTTTTTACAAAAAAATGTGTGTGCTGTGTATATTTATTATGTATATATAAATATACACACAGTAAATTTAAATGTATATATTTAAAATCCTATAATTTTTTAATATATATTAACAAAAACTTTTATTTTGGATGCGATTAATCGTATGACCGCGCTATTATTATTAATAATAATAATAATAATAATAATATATATATATATATATATATATATATATATGAGATTTTGTGTGTGTGTGTGTGTATGTGTGTGTGACAATGTAAATGTTTGTGACATTTGTATAAATTGATTTCTTTTGTTATTGGAATTACCTAAATTTCAAGCAGAGTATAATTGGGAAATACTTGAGATGCTATTCTTTTAATTTAATTGGCTAAAATTTTGATTTCTATAATGTATACACTTTTCTTGCATATTACTTTTTTGCTAGTGGATAATAAGAATCAGATCCTGCTACTAGCCAGTATATGCACATGATATTTCTTTTCCTAAAGTTTCCAGACTCATGAATATGGCTTTCTTTCCAGTCATTTCACAGTTTATGGTCAAATCAAACATGTCACCTGCCTGGCAACGGAGAGGCAGACTCAGTCAGACGGAAAATCAAAGGACTGCATTCCAGTGATAGGCATTATATGGTGATTCTTTTCACTTTTTAAACATGCCGATGGATGTCTTGTTGATACAGCACAAGCACACTGGTTTTCAGGATGAAAAATGTGATGAAAATCCATGACAAATGTGAGCCCTCTGCTTTCATTACAGTGCTTTCCGTTCTATTAAAAAGAACAGAACATCTTATCTCCCCTTAAAATCATCTCGTATCAGACCTAACCTAAGCTGCTCCCAGCCTAGAAGAAAACTTTATTTCTCAGAACGTACTCTTTCGTAACTCAGGAAAATTAATGCATGAATCATTTGGTCTTGGAAGAGGTTGATAGAAGTGTTTCATATTGAATATTCACATCAACTTTTGCTATCTTGCCAAATCTAAGCGCAGTTTGTGATTGTTAAGATCTCTTCTGAAAGTTTAGAGAATACACATGGGGTCAATGATCTTTTTCCTTGGAGAAACACCTGAGAATCTGGAAAGCTGGCATCTTCTCCTCTAGAGTTGTTACTTAGTTACAGTAGTAAGCAGCTGGCGGTAGTACTCATGGTGCTCTCATTGATGACACAAAGGACTGCGGTTCAGACCCAGACTCTGACTCAAACTAAGCAGTGTCAAAACAACATAAGATTTTGTGGGAGACATTGCAACATTTTCTTTGCCGAGGCTTTGAAAGAAAGACATTTCACGATTTGATACATATCGCTCTGTCTCTCATTATGTCCTCGTTTCAATCCCCACTTCACTGAAGTCTTTCCCTAGTTTGTCTTCATTGTCTTTTGGAAGTGAGTGAGCCATTCATGGTAAATTAATGAAGACATTAGAGGAGGAGGAAAAGGCTTACTTGAGTATTCATTTGAGCTTGATTTGATTGTTCCCTAATTTCACAGAGACAGAGGAGGGATTCTTCTACAAGGCGAGCGAATTTGATTTCCTACGATAAAATGGCAGTTAAAGTGATTAAAGTCGTATTACAGAATCCGGAGGGAAAAACTGGAGTGTTGGATGAATTACTTGGGCGACTTGAGCAAAGCTCTGACTACATTAGAAATCCATTTGCGTATTTTGGTATAAAACTCTCCATGTGGGTCCATGTAAAGGCAGACTAAAACATTGGTGAATGGTGATTATTCTGGGATTGGTGAAACATTATGAAAGATGTTACGCTATGAATTCATTACATTACATTACAGACTGTGTGATCAATGGATGTTGGTATAAGGAAGAACACTTAAAGAAACACAGCATATTACCATGTTTAAGAGGTTAATGTTTTTTTCTGGTTAGCATGGTCCAGTTTGCCCCTGCTGGTAGATTTTGTAACTACACTATTTTGCTGCAAAAAGCTTTTTTTTTTTTCTATTGAAGTCTATTCAGAAGTAGCTGCATATGGTGACAAAATGCATGCAACATATATCAAAAATTAATTTTTACTTGAAATGCTATATTGGTCTGATGGCACCAAATAGAATATATATAATTTATGTTCCTTTTGTTGCCATCAGCCCAACATTTCAGCTACCGCTGTTCTGTTAACAGGTTGAAAATCTATGCACAGTTCATTGGATCTGGCTGACACCCTGCTGGCAGGAGGGAATGCGGCTGATAAAGATGAGTTATGGCTAAGGGGGACAATTTTAAATCTGTGAGATGATTTTACTTAGATTACAACATTTTCGTCAGTGTCTTTCTCACTTTCAGATCACACTCTCAGAGGTGAATGCATTAGATCCAGTCGTTAGAGCATTGCTAACCAACCAAACATTCAATTCTGAATGTGGTAAGCTGTAATTTTTGTCACTGCACACTCAATTTAACCAGAAACCAGGTTTATACTCGTGACTCTCTAGTCATGTCCAGTATCTAGGTATCTAGGCTGTTGCAAAGCAAGGTCACAGTTTGCCACATTAATGTGGTATTCAACTGATGCGCAGTCACAGATGTGATCACAACAGCTTCAAAATGTGCTTTATCCAGTCATATTTATAATTATGATTATAATTAATTATAATTTGAGTCTTTTGGTTTTTAACTCAAAGAGTTATATATTGTGACAGCTGTTTTAGCACTTATGCCAGACTAATAGTAACCATTTGTATGAATAAGCCTATCCAAATAAAACAGAAAATAATGAAATCAGTATATTTTATCTAAGAACCACATATTTTGCTGGTTTATTCAAAAAGAAGTATTACTGCATGTGTATGTAGCATGCACTATAAATTTCTGGGTTGAATTTCTTTCAAAATTGACTATACTGTTACCAGAATATAAAATTACTCAGAAGATTTTGGTCATACACTATACAACTCAGTTTTCAAGGGATAGTTTACACAAAAATTGTGTCATCATTTACCTAGTTTCATTCCAAACATGCATGCAACTGACTTTCTTCTGCAGAACACCAATGAAGAGTGAAACTGAAAGAATGGAAGTCATTGGGGTCCAGAACAATATTGGACACCAAAAAAGGAGTTTTTACAGTAAGGCCATAGAAGAACCCTTTTTTGGCTTCCTCAAAAGAACCTTTCATTGAACAGTTTTTTGGAAAAACCTTTCTGGACATTTTCTTTTGTGTTCCACAGAAGAAAGCAAGTCAAGCGAGCAAGTCACACAAGTTGGAATGACATGAGCGTAAATAATGACAGAATTTTTGTTTTTAGGTGAACTATCCCTTTAATATAAAAGAATGACTCTATAAATTGGCTGTGCGGCCCTTGAGGCTAAAGTGGTCCTTCTTTGTGGCCCCAGAGCTTTCCAAAGTCGAGTCGCCCTGCTCTGCACCCTCCCTTGGCCGATTTCTTTTCCGCTAAGGACTTTCACGCCAGACCGGTTCAGCTTTAGCATAATTGCCCTGAGGGAGAACTTGATCCTCTGGGGAGGCCAGGCAGGATGGGAGACCTCATGCGAAGATTGGAAACGATTAAGTGAAAGTCTGGCTGTGAGGAACGACCCCTGCGAGAGGTTACTGTGTAGGTGAGTGATGGGGGCAGGCCTGTTCCGCTCCGACTCTGCCAGTTTCTGAATGCCTGTGTGAGGGCTGGTAACAGGGTCAGCACGTTGGTGTGAAGTGGGCCGACTGCTTTTGGATCTTGTTCAAGTTTGTAGTGCCTGCTTAGGAGAGGCAGGCCCTCAGCCAATGTTTTGAGGACATATCGGCAGAGCGGACTTTTTTCCGCACGTCGAACCATCAGCGATTTTTGTATTGTAAAGTGCTGCCTTTCGAGTGGCCCTCTAAGGGGAGCAGAAATGCTTAGCAATAGCCTTGCTTTCACCATCCTGCCTGTGCAGGTGTTTAGTCTGTAGCGTAGTGTGGGTGGTTAAGTTGTTATGAAAGGCCAAAGTCATCCAAAAATCGTTCAGTCAACCCGCTGCCCTCAAAGTGGGTGGTTGAGCCAATGCAAAGAGACAGGCTTATTTCAGAAAACAGACAATATATTTGAAGCTCTGAACTGTTTATAGCCGAGCGCCGTGTTGGTGCAGCTGGTGCCGAAAGTGGTCCGGAGAGCATCTAACTGTGTTAGAGAGCAGATGATGATTTTTAAGTGCATCTGTGGCACCGCTGACCTGGAGGAGAGAGGTTGAGAGAAATGAGCACTGGCTTTTGACACTCTCAGGTGGGGGTGAGCTTGGCGTGGGCCGCGGTGATGTGGGGTCCATGTGTGGGTGAGTGAAGGGCTGCCAAGCCCCAGCTGCTAAGTGTGCCCTCGAGGGTTAGAGGGAGGCGTGAGGAAATGAGGAACGAAGTGTGATGGTGAAATATGTTTGGTATACTGAACATTTCGTGGTCTTAATACAAATGAATGAATTCATAGCGTATTTAATGATTTTTGCTATAATTGTGAGGTTTTGCTTACAAGGCAGGAGTGGATTGATTTCTTCAAACACTCAGATTAGGGCTTAACCCTCTGGAATGAATTCATGCCGGACCACTTAACATAGTGTACAGACTGCATTCAAACATTGGTTTGTAGATCATTTCAGTCTGGTTTGGATTTTTAAACTGTTTATGTTAATATTTAAAGCATTAGCACACTCAAAAATGATAATTCTTTATTTATTTACTCAGTCGTATAATTCCAGATCCATTTAATTTTTATTCTGAAAGTATAGAAAATTCCCCCGTAATGTTATTTCTACCTCCAGTGATTTATTGTATTTAATGGCATTTTGTCATGGGAATGACAGTGTAAAAAAATGGCTGACAGCTTTAACAAATACTGCAATTAGCATTTTATGAATCCTAAATGCACACATTTGAAGAGTAGTTTCAAGAATTGTTTGTTGCATAATTTGACATACTCTTGATTGGTAACAATGCACAATAAAATAATTTTCATATATTTGAAAGATATGTTTTTGAAATTTTTTTCAAAATAATTCATATATTTTTATTACTTTTTTAATTGAAGACTGGATGTCTGCATCTAAGGCAGTTTTAATGTGATCTGCTTACCATAAAAAAGTTAAAATATGTTAATTAAATTATTATATTAATTAATTATATATATATATATATATATTTTTTTTTTTTTTTTTTTTTTTTTTTTTTTTAAAGGTCCTATAATTCTCACATATCGACATCCAATTTGTAACCACATTTTTTCAATCAATCATTTGATTACAAAAATGATCTGAATAGCTTTCCTTTTCTGCCTTTTTGTTTTGTTTTGTTTTTTGGCTATAAACTGAAGCCCAACCAGTTTGAATTGGAATTGTCACACTGACAATGTCTAGCCCAACTTTGTGCAGCTTTTTTTCCCTGAATCTCTGACCTCTGTTTCTGTTCTTCTTGGCTACCTTCTCTTTTTCACAACCCATTGAACTGTTTCACTCTGTTAACTCCATCATTCATACATTTTACAGCGAGCTCATTGTATCTCCCCGCCACCCTTTTCTCATTTATCACTAGCCGTCTACCTCTCCTCTTTTTCACACATGGCCTCAATGCGCTCCCTCATTTGTATTTGAGACCTGATCTCTTTGATTTATTACTTTATGCATTCAGTTTTCCAGTATACTCTTCTTTTTCCCCTGCAAGGCTGCATTACTGCAGATTAGAAAATAGAAGAACGCACATCACTTTCCTCTGCTCTAATGTATCAATTCCCCGAAGCCATTACGTCAAGGTCATGTTTGCCGCTACACCGCCACCGATGATAACTCCCTAGGACTCTGCAGAGTACTTGACAGGTGTATGTGTTGGTGTGTGTATTCCTGTCCTCTCTGAGCAGATGGACCACCGTGGGCCACAGCCCGTCGCACAGAGCCTCGTGCGAAGCCATTCATCCATCAGGCTCTGTACATCTAATCCTCTCCGCTCTTGTGCTATTAAGATGCTTAAAGCTGGAGGGAGGCATGAGCTCCGTGTGTGAGTCTCTCAATCCACAGATATTGGAGAGGGAGGGAACTGCTGGCGCTGCATGCGGCTAGTGAAGAGGGATGCATCATTGACTTCATCTCTATCTGCGCCTTTTGAAGGCCAGTGTGGCCTGTCGATGCAGGAGCTCATTTGTGACTCTCTTTGGAATATCAGAATAAACAAGGATGCGGTGTAGGGAAGGGGATGAGAGCGGGATTTAATAAAAAGGTGTCTGGCTTAGGGGACTGGAGGTGGGCCAGGAAGCGGCTGGAAGCGGCTGACTCAGAGCGTTAAGAAACAGAGCGGGAACAGTAATTGTACTGTAAATCAACAGCTGGAATTGTACTGGGGAGCATGGTTTTAAGTATACGAAGCTGTTGGACGTAGAGATGCTGCAGCGAATTGTAAATTTCCATAATACATAAGGTGTATGAGGGCATAGTGGCGCACAGCGGCAAATCTTTAACAAATTTATACAAACACAATATAAATGGCATTAAATTTATCCAAAGTTATGTTACCCCAGTTATGTCGACTAAATTATGTTCTTTTGAATCCTGGAGGAAGGTTTCCAAAAAATATATATATATACTGTATATATTAAGCAGCACAACTGTTTGCAACAATGACAATAATAAGAATGTTTACCAAATTGCGATGATTTGAAGTGACACTGAAGACCGGAGTTATGACTGCTGATTTTTCTTTAACCATTTTTTATATATTAAAGTATATATAAAAATATTAGAAAGGTTATTTTAAATTGTAGTAATTTGACAATATGTGCACTGTATATTTTATGCAGTCTTGGTGAGACTTCAAGAAACATTTAAAAATCTTATCAAGGTATTTTTTATTGTCATTCTGTACATGCTGACATATCGACCCCAAACCTTTGAACAGTAGTGTATATTATGATGACGGTGATGATGACAATTAATATTATTATTGAAATATATATTAAACTGCCTATTGATAAACAGGTAATTTAAGTTTCTATAATCATCATCATATTCTGAGCCATTTGAATTCGTACTTGAAAAACAATACATACTGTAACGGTGCCGTCTCGCCAGAGAATCCAGGAAGCAGAGGTATAACGAAAATACTTTTAATAATCAAAACAAACGATTTCAAAACAAGGTTACAATACAAGGGTTACAACTCAAGACAGGACCAAGACTAGGGGAAAACTAAGGACTTTTAAAGGGACGGGAACAAAGGAGCAAACAAGGTAATTAAACAAGGCTAGGAACAGATTAACTAATAATAACAAAACGAGGAACGGAACAGGAAGTCCAAATAAGGTCACACGAGGAGGGGAAACCAGACACACACATGACAGATCGCCCCCCTCCCGGTAGGCGCGTCCCGCGCCGTAACAGTTCCACCGGGGAGGAGGGGCCGGGCACCCTGGAGGCCGGCGCAGGGCAGAATACTGGAATGGCCTCCAGGGCGGGTCAGGCGGCCATGGTGGATCAGGGGATTCAGACAGCCATGGCGGATCAGGAGCCTCGGGAGGCCATGGTGGAGCAGGGAGCTCGGGAGGCCATGGCAGAGCAGGAGACTCTGGAGGCCATGGCTGTATTATTTTTTTTTCAGGAGGCCATGGTGGATCAGGGAGTTCCGTGGCCTTAGCCCTTGGCCTGGCCACACCGGCCATGGCTATATGGCCCCCCCAAAACATTTTCTTGGGGAAGTTCCCCTCTGGGAGCCATTCAGGAGGAGCGGGCTGCCAGTGCGGGCTCTTGGGGGCGCTCTGCCAACGCGGAGCTGGATGAGACCAGCGGAGACTCTTGGGGGCGCTCCGGAAGTGCGGACACTTGGGGGCGCTCCGACAGCGCGGACACTTGGGGGCGCTCCGACAGCGCGGACACTTGGGGGCTCTCTCGCAGCGTGGAGCTGGACGGGACCAGCGGAGACGTAGGAGACGCAGGAGACGAAGGAGAGCTGGGCGGGACCAGTGGAGACATAGGAGGGCACTGTCGAGGAGCGGGCACGGGAGGGCGCTGTCGAGGAGCGGGCACAGGTACAGCAGGGCACTTGCGAGGAGTAGGCACTGGAGGGCACTTGCGAGGAGCAGGCACTGGAGGGCGCTCTGGGGTAAGGAGAGGTGTCGAGAACTCTGGGGGAAGTGCCGTGTCCAGGAGTTCTGGAGTTGGAGCCAGCTGGCTTGCCATATTAATGGCCGGCGAGCTTGCCATACTAACGGCCGGCGGGCTTGCCATACTCACGGCCGGCGGGCTTGTTTTGGGAGCCGCGGAGGGGTCACACGAGGAGGGGAAACCAGACACACACTTGACACATACATGCATACAGATAATTTTGCAGTTGATAAAAATGCAAATAGCTCCCATACATTAGTAAATTTTTCTTTTAGTTAGTAAATCTTTTTATTTTTTACTGCCACAATTAGCATAAATTTACTATTAAACAAGGTGTTTGATGATATGAGATGGTTTTGTGCATTTAATATAGTAGCCTAAACTGTTACACCATTGCCTGTCAAAATATGTATAGAGACGTTTGGCATCATATTTTTCAAACACAGTACTTGTTCAAACAATTGTCAACAGATAAAGATAATTGTTTGAACACGTACAGTGCAGTGTTTGAGACGAGTGAAGCTCAACTTTTTGGGGAAGATTTTAACAGCTGGTGGCGCCACATAAACATGTATTCTTGTGTGTGTATAGCAATATGTGTATTTAAAAAATGCCCATTTTGTAAAAAGTCAGCATTTAGCTCATTTACTTTGCTGCAGTGAGATGAATAGAATGTAAACAGACAGCTTTCTTTAGACATACAGTATTAGAACTCCTTGACACAAACCAGTTGTGTACATAGTTCATCAAAGACTCATACTGAAAAGAAACAACCTCAACCTTTAGTCCTGAAAGATGCCAGTGTGAATGAACATACCTGTGTGTGGCTCTCTTCATTCCCTGCCTGCCTCTGCATCTGTCAGAATCTTGCGTATGTTATTTATTCTCTTCTGTGAATGTATTCTCAGCCAAGCACTGCCTGACTGAGTTGTACCCTTTATCTAAATGACCCTTTAAACACTCCGTGAAGCAATTCAAGCTTTTCATGAGAAACAGATTAAAACTCACTCATGCCCTAAATCAATTTATCAGCAATCGGCTGAGCCGGCTAATTAACCCCCACTGTTTCTACCGAGAACCTCTTCATTTGTTAACAAGCGCATATAACCACCCATCCATCCGTTCGCATGCGGATGCCAACGTGGCCGACATTGACGCACCTCTACATCCTGTTTTACTCTGCCTGTTGCTCACTCCACCTCAGCAGAAGGACTCAAGGTGCTCCTGCTGTGCTGTATGTGTATGTGTGTTGTTCTGCGCTGTGCGCCGGTTTCTCTGTCTGTAATCTCAGCGGGTTTCCATGGCTCACTGGGTGATAAATAGAAGTGGTAAATGGATATACTTTTTTGTCCTTGTCACCAGATCCATCTCTGGTTCTGTTATCCTCCCTACCCTCAACTCAGCAGGCACACAAGTTTCAAATGCCATATGCGGGGTGGGTGTGTGTGACGGTTGTCTTGTTCGGTCTAACACTTCGATGCACACTTGCTGGTCGACACAGCTCTCGAAAGCCGATGTTGTGAGCACAGTTTAATCCTAAAGAGCAAAGGAAGCAGATATACTCGTATAAATCAATAGATCCTCAAGGCTGTGTGCAACTGAAATGCCAGCACTGTTGTTAGGAGTGTGTGTGCGTGTATGTGTGTGTGTGTGTGTGGGTAGGTGGGTGTCCATCCACTTCATCATTTGCCAATCTGCCATGCAGAATGCATTCTAGACACGTAAGCACTAAGACAAGGCGACAGCCATTGAATTTCCTCACCGTTCAAGGTTGCAAATCACTTATGGGTATATGAGAAGCAGCAAATGTCAAATAAAGCTCAACAAGGTAGCATTCGAAAGTCTTTAACACACAAGACTGTGTCAAGCAATCAATGTGCAAGCCAAATATATATTCGGCCCTCATTTTGTCAGATATTTCATGTTATTTCGAGTGTCATCTTTACCTGCTTTAAGCTGTGAAATTCTGGCACGTCGTATTGATGTGCAATTCTCCAGACAATCTTTATTGACATGCTGTAATAATTTGACAAACTGATCTGTTAAAGTATACCTTGTGTGACAGCTAAAATATCAGCACTTCTGCTCGTTGACACGTCTTCCTGCTGTGCGGATGTGATATTGCTGTAATAACATTCTTTTGGCTTTTGTGACAATTAATTCTGCTGGCTCTCTGTCTTTGGACAATCAGAAACATGCTTTTGTTGTTGGATGTCGATTTAGGAAGCCTAGTTTCGATCTAGTTTGGCACAGCATTGATTATTTCTCATACAGTAGTTATTCAAAGGTGTTCTGTTTGGTGTGTGTACTCAGAGGGTGTTTGGATCCCTCTTAAAGCCAGAGTGAGAACTGTGATGATTGAATTCAAGTATTGATTCTGACCTAAATTTGTTTTTTGATGGATATTTTCTGTCAGAAATGAGAGGAGTGCAAGCAGGGTGCGAAATTGACAATTTACAATGGGATTTGGTTTAACTGTTTTCAATTTTTTTTTCTATTTCTATTTATTTTTCATGTTGCAGGTTTGTCAAACAGTCCAGGTTATTAAATTACTCGCTGCATCATAAATAAGATCCAGTTTAGTCTCTGAAACAAGACCTGTCACAAAACATGAGGACACATTCACACAGCAGCAGAAGGCAAAGACAATAAGAGCGACTTCGTTCTGTGATTGAAGTGACTCATTTAAAAGGATAGTTTACAGAGAGGAAAAAGAAAACAATATTGTTAACAAGAAGATAGTTTGAAAAATGTCTCAATGTACTTTGTCCACACAATGAAAGTCAAAGGGTTTGATGAAGGGTTATCTGTATTTGTTCACTGATTCATTCAGTAATTCTATCATTGCACCAGTAGGTGGCGACCAGTGAGACAGTTTTTTTCAAGGGGTCATCAGATGCCCATTTTCCACAAATTGATATGATTCTTTAGGGTCTCAATGAAAAGTCTTTAACATACTTTGGTTAAAATTGTCAGTGTCTAAGGTAAAGCGCCAGTGTCTTAAATTTGACACTTAAAATATCAACTGATTACAAAAATCATAATATTTTGAAGTATTGTTACGGTTTGGACTTTTTCCTATTTTAATGTATTTTAAAATGTGATTTATTTCTGTTCAATTTTAGCAGCCATTACATCAGTCTTCAGTGTCACATGATCCTTCATAACTTTGATGCTCAAGAAGCATTTTTTATTATTATCAATGTTGAAAACAGTTGTGCTGCTCATATTTGTGGAAGCCGGAAAAAAATCTGTGATGAATAGAAAGTTCAGAAGAACAGTATTTACTTGAAAAAGACTTTACTGTTGCATTACTGTTGGTATAAAAGTATTAGTTTATTGGGAAAAAAAAACTTTCTGACCCCAAATTTTGAAACGATTATATGTGATTATGAGGCAATTCCTTATAAAGTTACTGACCGAGTAACATATTATTTACTTTCCAAAACCAGTTTTTACTCTCATTTGATGTTAGGCAGGTGTTCAATTTTGACCTTGAGTAGAACAGAGGAAAAGATGATAGCAGAACAAATCCATTCACAAATCATAGATCCCTTTATTGATTACTCGTCATACTCCAGTGTGCTGAGGTTCGAACTTCAAACAGCCCTTTGTTGAAGCAGATGATAACCCAGCTATGTACACCACAAAGGACAATTGAAAGCATATTTTTAAACATCCCTGAATGCATCGTTGGCCTGAACGTTTTAAATAGACCTTGGATATTTGCTGGGAACACACTAAAAATGCTATCGGTTATGCCTGCTTCACACTTCTCGCTGGATTTTCTGCAATGCTCTTTAAACGTAATAGGCATGTCAGGCCTCCCACCCTTCCATCTTCCTGTGTGTTTGGATTCTCCGCAGTCCCTAATCCTGTTACTGGATTACAAGTTTTATTCCTCTCCATTTCTTCTGTTCCCTTTCCCATGCACCCAAACACTGCAGTGCTTTAGGAGGCCAGTATGAGGATTAGCATAGCATTACTGAGGTGTGAAACCACATAGCTAAGGTACCACTGGGTAAAGAAACCACAGAGGATCCTTAGAGCAGCAGAAATGTATATTCAGACCATGTGTTACCTAAAAGCGGATATTCTTAAGGGCATATTGCAGACTATTTTCATTCAATTCATCATGCTTCTTTTTATTTTTAGTTTATTCATTGTGTTAGAATACTATGCATATATGTGTAGTGTAAACACATTTCCTACAAAAGGAACTGGCCGTAATTGTTTGTTTATATTTGTATTTGCTGATACTTTAGTGTTTTTAATGTGCTCTATTCATGACTTAATTCATGACTCATCACCCAAAAATGAAAATTTGCTAAAAATGTACTCACCCTCAGGCCATCCAAGATGTAAATGATTTTCTTCACCAGAACAGATTTGAAAAAATTTTACATTACATCACTTGCTCACCAGTGCATCCTCTGCAGTGAATGGGTGCCGTCAGAATGAGAGTTCAGACAGCTGATAAAAACATCACAATAATCCACAGGTAATCCACATGACTCCAGTCCAGTTAGCATCTTAATTGTAACATGAAAAGCTTTGTGTTTGTTAGAAACAAATCTGCCATTTTTAACTTCAAATTGTTGCTTCTGGTCAAGTCCATAATTAATAATAACACTTCCTCCATTGAAAAAGTACTTCCCCAGTTGTCCTCTTACATCAAAATCCACCAACATATTTGTTCAGAACTGTTTTGGACTGTTTTCACTAGTAAATGGTGCTTGATCTGTGTATATTTCTCTCCTGATTCAGGCGAGACAACTTTTTCACTGGAGAAAGCAATATTATGAATTAAGGACTTTTTTATTTTAGCTATTTTAGCTGAAAGCAATGGTTTTCAGTTAAAACGTCTTAATGATAGATTTGTTTCTCATATACATGCAGATTTTATTCATACTCATTCTGACGGCACCCATTCACTGCAGAGGATCCATTGTTGAGCAAGTGATGTAATGCTAAATTTCTCCAAATCTCTTCCGATGATGAAACACACTCATCTACATATTGGATGGCCTGAGGATGAGTACATTTTCAGCTAATTTTCTTTTTTGGCTGAACTATTTCTTTTAAAGGGGCTTAGATGGAGAGATGTTGCATTATCAGTGAGACTGAATCAAAAGAAGAGTTTTGGCCTTCAAATGACCCTGAGCTGAAAAAAGAGATTTCATCGCTTAGATGCAAACCCGTACACCCACACACACACTCAGAAAGCATCCTTTTCTTAGACATCTTTCTTACGAGACTGTCCAAGGGCTTTTTCATCTTAATGAATACACCATAGAGCTTTAACATTGTGTAGGTCATTATATTTATTCAGTACAGTATACAGATGTGACTCTTAAATTGACTTTCGAATATCATCTGTACAATAACTGAAGTCAATGCTAGGGGCGTAGCAGGCGTTATAACACTTTAAAAAATCTCTAAGTGCACATAATTTTAAAGCAGGCAGCATTAGGGGTGGTCTTCTGTAAAGCCATCAACCTGTCTTTACTACTACATTTTCATGCATGGTAATTTAGTGTCACTATTAAATCGATTTAGAGCTGCAATTATGTTCTATAATTAAAACAGGCCAGACTTTTGACTATCGGCATAAATTACAATATCATTATTACAATATCGGCATATTGCAGCTTATTCTGCAACAAAGTGAAGGTTTGTATAAATTATGGTGCAATGCTCTATTCTGCGGAGATTTTCAAAGACATTACACCTGTCTATCTATCTATCTGGCTGTATATCTGGCTGTCTGTCTGTCTGTCTATCCACAGTATATTCATATTTTAAAAGAAATACTGTATATATGCATATATACTTGTGTATGTATACACATTTGTGTATGACTACATAAAGAAAATGTGTGTGTATGTGCATATATACACGTGTATATATAAAATACATTTTAATTAAAAACAGTACTTTTCTTTTTTTATAATGGCTGTATCTTAACAGCTATAAATATAAATTTTGCTGCCACATTATCAAGGTAATATTTTGATTGAAAATAAAAGTGTCAGTGTTATAAGTCTTAAGGGGCCGTTCAGAGTACAGAGTACCCTTCAAGTGCTCTTGATGATGGTCACTTTGAATGGAACTGGTTCTATGACAGGTGGGGTGGTCTTGAAAAATAAGAGGGTTTTGGTGATGTCAGCTGTAAAGAAAAGTCATTCCAGATGTAAAGAATGTTATTATATTTTGATAAAGGATTACAAAGACCAAGATTTTGACAGGAGTTGTGTCTCACTCTCTGATTGCACAATATTCTGCCATTTTTCATAGCTCGAGAAAGACTGGCAGCCCTAACTTTAGCCACTGACTGCACAGAAAACCCACTGAAGCGCATACTTGTGTCATATGTATGTCAGTGATGTGACAGTTGTTGACATGCTTGTTGTCCACTGCACATACAACACCGAAACTGCTCTTAAAATTTAATCTTGTGGAAATTTCAGGGTATAGAAACTTAGAAAGCGGTTGTCAGACTTTTTAATAAGTGAGTATGAACTTAACTGTAATTTGCACGAACAGGACATACTGTACAATATGTTTGTTAGCTATATTGTGAGATTACAGAGAAAGAAATCTCATCCTGTGTGTCCTACTTTTTAAAATTTTCCACATTTTTAGTCTTGTCCATCTCTCTGTAGTAACTCTTGTTGGTTGGTCTCATTTTTAGTGCATTTCTCTTTTCTTCTTTTCTCCTTTAATCTGTTTGGTGCAGTGTTCCGTTGTATTCTCTGAAGTCCGACAGAGAG
The DNA here is from genome assembly GCA_021397915.2 of Tor tambroides. Classification (NCBI taxonomy): domain Eukaryota; kingdom Metazoa; phylum Chordata; class Actinopteri; order Cypriniformes; family Cyprinidae; genus Tor; species Tor tambroides. The sequence goes on from JAFVLL020030040.1 coordinate 29,258, forward strand.
AGACTGACGTTCAGAGTTGCGGATGACAATGTTCACTCGTTCTGGCTCAATGAAGAGAACTGATCTGAGCAGAAACTGAAAGCAACAATATTGATCTATTTGGCTTGTGGTTTTATAAATTATTTGGAGCCATCTAAAGATACAGAAACCCCACACTGCTGCAATTAGGATGTGACACCAAGCTGTGTTGTTTGTCCAGGGCAAAAATGGAAACTTAAGACTGAGCTGCACAACACAACCTCGAGTTTGCACTTACATGGCAAATAAATTGACTTGAGGTTGGACTTGGACTCCAAAATGAAATATTTCCTGTGAATATTGCAACACTGTTCAGATACAAGAGGATTTCTCATGCACTCTCTGATGCTGGCAAGATTATATGATCATTTGTGGCTCACAGCAGGTACTGAGATAATACACTTTATGAAAACAAATCATAAAACAAACCCTATTTGTTTATGTGCTGTGGAGAAAATTTCTATTGAGTGACATTTACAGACATTGCTAGAAAGAATCTAATATTTTAGATGATAAACTATTTAGGCATGGTATTAAATATAAAATGATTTTTTTGTTTTGATTCAAGCACTTTTTCATAGATACATATGGCCTAATGAACAAAAAAGAAGAATCCTGTAATTAATACATTTTAAAATGTATGGAATTTGTTTTCTGCCACATGATTTATGGCTGAGTAGATTTAACCTTGCATATGAGTGAAAAACACTGTCAAAACATCATTATGCTTCTGTTCTTATGTGTGGATATTTTCAGTTATGAATTCACCAATGAACTGATTTAGTCTCGTAGTATACAACTAACATTTTAGAACAACCTTCAACCAGTGGCTGATGTGAGAATGCGTACGGTCGATATTTGAGCTCAACATTGTCTTTATATTGATTCTACTGCTCTGACAGTAGTGAGAGAGGAAAGTTCTCTAGATGTAGAATGAGTAAACTTTCAAATGGACTTTGGATATAAGTGCTAAGTTATTAAAGAAAGACCTTGATGCAGTGATTGTGAGGTTATTTGCATCTTATTCCCTCGATATAAAAGCCGGCAGAATTTGCATGTGTGTTTGAACCGAGGGGAAGATTCTGTCTCTAGAGGGCTTGTTGAGATAATATATAAAAGAAAGAACATATTTATCTTCCATTAGCCACAGACGGTGAAATCAAACTTGTGCCAGTGTAAGCATGCTTTAGTTGTACTGTTGTTTCATGACCTTTGATGACCTTAAAATCACAAAAACCACGGAGTCTTTCTGCAACTATGTTTACATTTAAAATCAACATGAGCTGTTTTATTTCTGCGGTAAACACATTTTTGTTTGTTGTTCGATTCATTGGTGCATAAAATAAATAAAAATGTGTTATTTAATAAAATAGAAAAAGTTTTATATATTGTAAATAATGAAAAGCCAATAATGTACATAAATATTTAAATAATATTTTCATTTCGAAATGTCATATTTCCAATGTAAAATGGGTCGTGAATGCCATTTCATGTTGAATTTCCATTCAAATGAGAACATTTCTTGCAAAAGCAATTTACAGAAAGTCTCCAAAGCTCTTACAATTTCTCGAATGCTCTTCTGTCTGTCTGTCTTTTTTTTCTATCCATTTCTCCCTCTCTCTGCGCAATTGCTGAGCCGGCAATTTTATCTCTCTAAGCTCGTTACTGACTATATGCAGAATTCCCACAATTCTCCCTGTTGTGTTTTCGAGCTGACTGATTATAGCAGGTGGGCCAGTGGCATCGTCACCATCTACATGTTTAGATGAATGCACATTATAGAGATGTATCTGCGTATTATAGAGATGCATCTTTGTACCACGCAGCCAATCTCATTTAGTTTTGTGTATCATTAGTCAAAGTGATGCAGATTAAAATCCTGCTACTGTGCAAATGAATGATTAAACACTCAGAGCTGTTCAAGTTCCATTTAAAGGACAACAGGGTCCTTTCGTTCAAGCTCATTAGTTACGTTACAGGACACAAGCGGGATTTACAGCTTTCTTCGGCTCCTGCGGAGAAGAAGGTAAATAATGGATCAGGTGATGGTGGTCGGGTGGGTTGTGGTTGCAAGTTGGTGGGCGTGTGAGCCTGGAGATTCGTTTTGCAGACAGGTGCCCTGCGGTATTCAGCTCTTTGACCTTCCCACATGAAAGTGTCTAATAGCTGACTTACCTCCTGTATTATTTACCGCTAAATGACTGTGCTGCAAAATCAGCTCACAAGGCAATTAAACCTTCACGTAGACTCAAATCCCCTCCCTCGCTGACCCAGTAGCTTAATTGGGGGTCCATAATCACGCTCATTTCCTGTTCTCTGAAATACAATTACACCTGTGGCTCTGCCCTTTTAAACCAGGCCTGATCTCTGCACGCATCACACCGGCTCAATTCGTCTAATTTATCAACCACGCAAGACAATAGGATTACACCCTGCTGAACAGACTCACAGCCCGTTAATGATTC
>JAFVLL020030041.1:0-13762 GCA_021397915.2 Tor tambroides
CTCTAACTGCTACTTTTTCTTTAAAAACTAACACTAGCTTTCTTTTTTCTATTCTATCTACTTGTTTTCCTTGAGAAAAAAACAAAAACAAAAAAACCTTGCTATGTGTACTGCGTTAGGCTAATCGAGACTTGTCATATGCTTGCATGTTGTTGCTCTTTTGTTGATTTTGATTGCTTCTATTGTCCTCTTTTGTAAGTCGCTTTGGATAAAAGCGTCTGCTAAATAACTAAATGTAAATGTAAATGTAAATTAATGAAAGAAAAATCAATAAACACAGACTCTGAGTGCCGACCCAATCTTATTCCTGATATATATTATATTTATCTGCAATATAAAAGATATTGACAAAGGTGAGCTGTCTGTAAGCATCTAACGCTGGTCAAGGAGAGGGAATGGAGATCTCAACCTCTCACTGAATCTTCAACACTCCGTAGAGAAAAAGTGTCATGCAACTTTGCAACTTCCTATAATGAAACATTTTATTAAACATTCTTTAGTACCTTAATTGTTTTTCTGAGATGGCAGTTAGTTGAAAGGGAAATTTTTGCTGGTTTCCTGCTTCTGAGATTTTTCTGACCAGTAAAATTTGGAAAAAAAGGTAAAGTCTGACATTATATCTCATAAATCTGTGTTTATATCTCACCATTCTGACATTTTGCCTCACAATTCTGAGAACAAACGTCTGAATTAAGATATGAACTTGAAAGGAAATGTAAAATTCCGAGATATAAACTCACAACTGTGATAATAAAATACTGAAATGTGAAATTTTTATTCTGTGGTGGGAAAAAAGTGTAAACTTAGAATTCAGAGAAAAAAGACAGATGTGCAAGATGTAAACTTGGAATTGTAAGAAAAAAAGTCAGAATTCTGAGTTTATATCTTGCAATTCTGACTTCTATTTCTGTCAGTTCTGAGAAATATAAAGTCAGAATTTACAAGATGTAATCTCAGAATAATGAGATATAAACTCACAATTGTGAGAAGGTCAGAATTGTTAAGTCAGAATGCAAGCTATAAACTTGTAATTGCGAGATAAGAAGTCAAAATTGCGAGATATTAAGTCAGAATTATGAGATATAAAATCAAAATTGTGAGATATAAAGGCACAATTGTGAAATATAAAGTTAAAATTGTGAGATATTAAGTCAGAATTGTGAGATATAAAGTCAAAATTGTAAGATATAAGGTTAAAAGTTAAATAATATAAATAAAATAAAGTTAAAATTACTATTCTTCCAAAGACCAGATTATCCATATAAATTTGTATTTTATATTCATACTGCATGCCAACAAGTTTCTTTTTTGTCTGCATTTTTATTTCTCTTCGGGAATTTTAGTGGAAAGTGGAAACATCTCTCGAGTTGTATTTTGTTGTACCCGTTGAAGTGTAAGTCCAGTATCAAACTCCACACAATACATGAACAAACGCTTCTAACTACACTAGCCTGATTTCAGGCATTTTTGTACATCTTTTCGACTGTCATTTTGTCATTAACTGAGCAGAAAAGTCTCATGAAGCAATTTTCTGGTGTTTTGTTGAATGTTTATTGATTTGCATCTAAATCAGGTTTTATAATGAGCTGATTTTTGATATTCCTCGGCATGCTGTTGTACATGTAAACACTTATGGACAGCATGCATTAATGCTGAACTCAACTCACCTGAAAACCAAACCTTTGATTTAACCTTCGACCTTTTGCAGCATAACAATTATACTGAGCAAACAGTCATTTTAGTAATAATATCCATGTAATGGTGCTCCATTGAAGCACTGGCACTGCATTGATCACGCAAATCATTTTTTTGGCCGTGCACTAAAATTCTCCCTCCTGATCCTCAGAGAAAGACATAAATCATCCAGGCTGTGGGCACAGTAAGATGAATACGGTAATATAACAGCTCAAAGCACAAGCAGCTTCTAACATTTGTTGAGGCAGACAGTTTTTGCATTAATGACCTGGACTGAGCTCTATTCTGGTCTCAGCGTCAGACAGCTCACCCACAGACCGCGCGCTGACCGTCTCATGCGTAACGCCACACCAAAATGGCAAGAGATTTCTCAAAACTGAGAACACTTATCTGATTGGCTTCACGCGATTTCTGGATGAAGAGGTTTTGATCAGTCCGCTGGGAAACAAGGTCAGGTTTTTAACCTCCCAGAATGAGCCTTCGCAAAGAAAAACTAGTTGAGCTTTTGTGAGATTTGTGCTCTTGGAAACTCTTTGAAATGTATTTTGTAGAGACTTTGGATCAGGGTTATTTACAGTTAACTAAAACTAAGACCGAAAAATAAAATAAAATAAAATAAAACAAAATATTTTAAAATGTAAAACTCAAAAAATAAGATTGAAAGAAAAATAAAATAAAATAAAAATAATAAAATAAATATCTAAATCAATTTTATTTCAGCTATTTAATGTTTAACTTGATGTATTAAAATTACTAAAACTAAAACAAAAATTAATAAAACCATATAGACATACTTATAAAAAACCAAACCAAATCAAACACACACACACACACACACACACACACACACACACACACACCAAAATTACTAAAACTTTAATTAAAATCAAATTGAAAACGAAACATATAAAAGTGAATTCAAAATATTAATAAAAACTACAATCATATTTCAATTATGCTAACATAACACTGCTTTAGATGCATTGAGATTAATTATCTTTGTGGCATTTGTTATAAATTATTGATTAAGTGTCTTTTTATTTCAACTAGTTGCCTAGGCAGCATTTCTTCATTGAAAAATAAATAAACAACAAATTGTTTATTTTACAAATTACTACAATTTTACAAAAGTTAAAATGAAAATGGAAAAGTAAATAAATAGATCAAAATAAAGAAACTGCAATAGTATCTTAACAATCTACAATATCAATAATTAATTGATAAAAGCTACAATAATATCTCAATACTAAAAATGCTTTTGCATTGAGATTAATTATCTTAGTGCCATTTGTTATAAATTATTCATTCTTTTTATTTCAACTAGTTGCCTAAGCATCATTTCTTCATTCAAAACAAACAAACAAAAAACCTCAATACTGAAAATGCTTTGATACATTGAGATGAATAGTTTGTGGCATTTGTTATGAATGCATGAGAAAATGTGAGACGAGAATTATGAATCCACTAATAATAAAAGTAAAGTTTGGAAAGGCAAACTTTGTTGTTGGTCTGCCTGATTGATAAAGAGTTTTAAAGCTTGAAGATTATACAGACCCGACAGATTTAAATGGCTTTGTAAATAAGATAATATGGTAATATAAGATGTTTTTTTATTTTATTTGCACCATCGGGTGATTATCTTTTGCTATCAGAGCAAATGCAAATATTTTAAAACATTTCAAGATGAAATGATTGATTTGATTTTTAACCAGCACAGACAGTTGTTAAAGCTTTCCTTACATTATAAAGACTAAAGTGCTAAAAATGTGGAGTGATGAAATGTGTGTGTGTGTAGCTGGATGCTGTGAGGCTGTTTGTCTGATTTGTGAGACGAGGATGTGGTTTTATGCAAACATAAAGCTGCTCACTGTTGTGTAGAGCTCGATGTGATCTCATAAACGGGAGAAATGTCGCCTGTGTCTCCCATTATGCCGCTAAATGACAAGAGCAGTCATTGAGAAATGGCACAGAGAAATGGAGTTCATTTCCATTCACTCTCTTATTTATTGCTGTCCTTCCGCCGCTTTTACACAAGGCCTGAACTTCATTTTCAGGTATTTTCACATATCAACATTTATTCAGATCTCACTCACATGAAAAGCTTTGACGCGCACCAAACATATGCTAAAAACAACACGTCTTTTGAGTGTTGCACCATTTTGTGTGTTAAATTATGCCAAAACAATTTGCATCATCATCGTCTTATATCTAGAGGCATCAGTGAGTCTCACGCCTCTCATTCACAAAACAGCGCTAATGCCGCATAACTTTCCTCTTCCTTCTGCTGAGTGAGGAAAAAGCTACATTTACATTTTTTGAGACTCAATTCTGAAAACAAAACATTTGGGACCACGGTAAATAAAGGTTTTTATTTATTATCTTCTTTTGCATTGGTCTGATTAGTCTGATATTTATGGAAGCTTATTTCCATCACAGAATAAAATGGAAAAAAAGATAATTGTGACTTTTTGTTTCACAGTTCTGACTTTTTTTTTTTTTTTTGAGAGGAACAATCAAAAAAATACAATCTCACTATGGCTAGAAAAAAGTCAGAATTGTGACATTAAAAAGTTGCAATTACCTTTTATATTATTTATTTATTTATTTGTTCTGTGGTGGAGACAAAAAGTATGAATTGTGAAATATAAACTCAGATTTCAGAGATATACAGTAATCTCAGAGAAAATAAGTTGAAATTGTTAGATGAAACCTCAGAATTGAGAAAAAATCTGAATTACAAGATGTAAACTCAGAATTCAGAGAAAAAAGTCTGAATTGTGAGACAAACTCAGAGTTGAAAAAAAAAATCAGAATTGCAAGATGTAAACCTAGAATTACAAGAAAAAAAAAGTCTGAATTGCAAGATGTAAACTCAGAATTCAGAGAAAAAATTCAGAACTGTGACAAAAAAAAAAGAAGAATAGCAAGATGGAAACTCTGAATTCCAAGAAAAAAGGTCTAAAATGCGGAATGTAAACTCAAAATTTTGAGAAAGAAAAGTTTGAATTGGAAGCTGTAAACTCAGAATTCCAAGAAAAAAAAAGTCAGATTTGCAAGATGTAAACCTTTTTTTTTATTCTCTAGCGGGAACAAAAAAGAATTGAGATTTTAAGGTCGCAATTGTGAGAAAAAAAGTCTGAATTATGAGATATAAACTGAGTTACCTTGTGAATTATGTTAGTATTTGTTTCAGTATTTGTATTATTAATATTATGGCATGTTACAAAAAGTCATTTTGAAGCAGTCATGAACTGCCTTTGTTTTTTATTTTGTACTGTTCTCTGAGGTCCACTTATAATGTTATCAAGATTTTTACGTCAAAAAGCATCATAATTTAGAAGTAATAGGCTATTTTCTGTCCTGTTTTTAACCCCCCTCATCAGAACGCTCTGTTTGAATAGGTGTGGCGGATAAACACCCACTGCTGTGATTGGCTAATAGCTGTGTATGTTTGACAGCGTACAAACTTCACAGGTGGATGCTGCTTTGATTTAGGTTAAAAACAAATAAATACAGTACATATCAAACGATCTGTTTAACAGACAAAGCAATAGTGACCACGTAATAAACACAGTTTCTCACACTTGTATTGAGACTGTCAGATCCAATATAGTCACACAGCTTCATCTTTTAGTTTCAATCTTTCTGAAAATCCTGCATTAAATTGTGCCTTGTTTGTAAACGAATCCTTGGTAAAATGAAGTGAACAAAGGACTGATTCTATGCACTGACCTGCGTTTTCTTCGTTATTTACGCTACATGCGTGAATCGGTGGGCGGGGCTAAACAGGCAGTGATGTTGAAGCAAGTGTTGATCTTCTTCTGCAGAGGCGGTGCTTATCCATACTATTACATCATAGAATAGAACATTCTAAAAGCTGTCGTTTTAGCAGACTGCCTTCAATATAAGCTGTTTTTAGACTAACAACAAAGTTTTGAGTTCTGATTCTTACAGGATGTTTTTATAGTACAATGACCTCTTATATGTCAAAAGATCAAGAGAGTTTTGAATTCTCAGTTCCTTTAAACATTTTATTGCATATTATCTTTTCACCAACTGTAATGTCAAGACTTTTTTAAAGGGCAAAATAGACTTATATTCATATATTATTTTTTCACTTTTAAGCAAATGATCGATTTCATAAGTTCATTTTGATGGCCATGTGATGTGACAGTTAAATGTTTTAAAAAGTACAAATATTAAAGAAATGCATGTAGTCACTAACAATGGTCACAAAACTGCATGTTTGTAATTATAATGCAATTAAAAAAGTGTTTTTAAAGGAAAATCTTAGCATAATTAAAGTTTTAGCTTTGTTAAAGTAATTTTCTGCTCATTAATGCTGAAAATCTCATTCCGTTATGTGGAGGCGTCACATCGCAGGACTGAATAACTCAATAATTACAAAATTAATTTACAGTAGGAGATGAAAGCTCTTTTTAGCTTGTCTTTTTGACATTTAAAAATGTCTCATTTACTTCCTGTTGGTCCTGGAAACTTACAGTAGCTAATCTAAAAATTTGCCAAGATTAACTGAAATCAACATGTTTACTAAACAGATCAGATAGGATTGTTGAAGTTGTGTTTCGGTAATACAGTTTTGACATTTTCAGTGATCCCCAGGAGATGTTAGAGAAGCGCTCAATGTTTGGAAATGCAGTTAAATATACATCGTAATTGGTGAAAATATATTACAATTATTACATTTTTATAACATATTATTATATTATTATTATTAGTAGTAGTAGTAGTAGTATTATTAATGGTCATAGCTAACTCTATATTTTATAAAGTTAGCTATATATTGACAATTTTGGGCATGAAATATGCATAATCATAATTGTTTAAAATTAATAATTGTAATCAATAATGCTATTTTTATTATAATTATTATAATTATTTATTTATTTATTATTTTTATATATTTTTTATGATATTTATGATATTTATTATTATTATTATTATTATTATTATATTAACTGGTGTATATATATATATATATATATATATATATATATATAACTTTTGGTTTAAAATTGTGTTTAAAATATATAAATCTGTTTGTTTGTTTGTTTGTTTGTTTATTTATATAACCCAGTTCAATACCAATATATCAACATTTTGATACATTTAAGAAAGAAAGAAAGAAAGAAAGAAAGAAAGAAAGAAAGAAATCTTTTTTGCTGTCCAGCCAAATTCTAAAAATATAAGAGTAAAAATGTTTGGGCTTTTTCTTTGAGTGCAGTAAATGACTCGTCAGTGTTATCATGGCTGATAATGTCTTGTTTCTCATTATACAGCTTTATGTTGCAGATTCACCATTTCCGGCTGAGCACAAATACCCTGTTGTCTCCTGTTGTCCTGTGGCTGTGGGAGTGGAGTGAGGAGGTGATTGAGGTTCCAGCAGATAGATCAGTGTGCTGATGTGGGATCAGCGGCCCGTCACACATCCTCTGTGTCTCTGAACACTCCTGTCTAGAGCTTCAGTGCCGCCATCGGTGTGATGAGAGATCATGCGTCATACTGCTGTTCTGCTGGGAGAGACGGAAGCTCTGATACCGCGGTAAAACATCATGATGGACACAACTACTGTCCACACTTCATAAGAGTTTACTGTAAGTTTATTGTAGCTGTTGGGGAAAACATAATTCATCCACACTGGCGTAAATTCAGATATGACATGTATAATGATAGTAGATTTGAACTGGAAAATGGATCTGTATTCTCAGGACAAGAGTATTTTTCAGAAAGGGCAGATTGGGCCAATTTATTTATGTATTTATTTAGTAAACATCAGTAAATTTATTTTTATACAGTTAGCTAATTTATATTTTTGTGTTAGATTTTTGATTTGTGTGTGTGTGCGTTTATATATATATATATATATATATATAATGTATATACACACACACACACACACATATATATATATATAATAAATTATTATATTATTTAAATGCATTTGTATTTCTTTACTGTAATATTTTAACTTTATTTTTTCTTAAATGTAGTTAGCTAAATTATATTTTTGTGTTATTTTTGATGTTTAATCCATTTTTTTATTCAAATTCAAATTCAAATTCTGATTCTCTCTCTCTCTCTCTCTCTCTCTCTATGTATATATAAACAATATAAACATCTAAATGTATAAACATCTACATAGCAAAATTCATATAATTTTTTTAACAGTAAGCTATATGTTAATTTTTAATTTATTGCAATACAACAGTATGACTAAATTTACATTATTGCTTAAAATGAATAGTAATTATAGTGGTAATACAAATTCATCCTTCTCATATTATTGAACTAAGTGAAAATAATTCCCTAAAACTTGGTTGCAATCCAACAATCTGATCGGATGAGCTTCCTTCAGCGTTATTTTTAATGACCTATTTTAATATGTGTTTTTGCTCTTCAAACACAGTCATTCAGATCCAGTGTTTCCCAGATACCTGAAGAATCCTTCAAATGTATAAGTCTTCTCATTGTTCCCTCTCTGTTCCTCAAGCACACACACGCTGTCTTCACAAAAGTGTCTCAGACGAGGTTTTGAAAGTCTGTCTTTTCCCTTGTGTAGCACACAGACAGCGACACAACACCTGCCACAAACCTCCAATCTCTGCTTTTATTCCAGTCAACATGTGCCTCCTTGATGAAACTTTCCTTAAACCTCATGAGAAGGATGAAGCTGTGCTAAAAATAGACAGGGGAAACGACCTTATTATCAGCGATTGTTCCTGCTGTTCAAGGTAAAAACTTTCTCCAGAGAAGCATCAGTTGACTGGCACCCATTAGACGAGCAGCCTGCGGTTGATTCACTGTAACACATTATAATTGAAGTAAAAAAGGGTTCATAGAGAGAAGCGCTCGTTTTTCATGAGAGAACTGAATCTTGGGAATATTATAGTCCCGTGTTTCTCAAAGTGAGCTGCAGATCTAATCAGACTGATAGAATCACTAATGCACAGAAAACATCGGCCTTATTTGTAGTTGTTGATTTCAAAGATTGTGTGTCCAATCTTGTCTGTCATTTAAACGAATCAAATTAGGCCGATGCTAACGAGAAGAGATTGTGTGACATGCCATCGTTCTTAAAAACCATGAACAAAATTACACAAGGTCAAAGAAGATATGACATCAACAACACAAACATGGGAAGTGTTTTTCTCTTTATTGATTTATTTGTCTATCTGTTAGTTTTATTTGTTTGTTTATTTATTTTCATTTATTTTTTGCTTATTACACACAGCTGTTAACAAGTTGCATTTGTCATTTTGTTTTCCCTGTTGCAGTTCTATCAAAACAGGCTCAGATTCCGCATATTTGTATTAACTAATTGTATTGACTTTTACACATTTGATGTCATACCATTTACTGCAAAATAAACAAACAAACAAATAAATAAATAATTGATTCATTTTGCTTCTGAGCATAAAGACAGTTTTCCAGTTCAAATATCTATCTTAAAATCACTGAAACAAAATAATAATACTTGATATTTTTAAGAGATTTTATCTTTAATATGAGTGTATTTTGTTTTGTTTTAAGTAAAAAGTTAAAAACAAATGAAAATGTATATTTCGTGGAAAAGCAACACTAGTATTAAAGATACATTTTCTAAAAATAAATAAATAAATAAATAATTTCTGGAAAGTATCTAATTTAATAAATCCTGGATTTTTATTGGAAATGAAGTCATTTTTGCCGTGCACAGTAGTGTGGACTTCATCTCTTCTAAATCACACTATTTATTTACCAAAACAGTAATATATATATATATATATATATATATATATTTGTGCATACTAACTAATATTCATGAGCTGAGCTAAGCAATGTTGCACTATCACAACAAGCTCATCTGTGATGCTCATGGTTAATATGAGTTCAGAAAATTAATTGGCAAAAATGAATAAACAGCAGTATTTTTAACTGAACATTTTCATTATGTGAAAACCCCATAAAATTCAGTATAATGAAACCAAATGCATTTAATAGCAGTCAATGTTCACCTGTAAAGATCCTCGTCACCATCTGCATTAGAAGCCAATGAACTCTGTGATCAGGAGGAGCAGCGCTCAGGAAATTACTTTCATTTCATATGGTGCTGCTGCCCAATAAATCGAAGTGAGCTTTATTAATAATTTGCTGTGGCAGCTGGGGTTATGGCGACAAGATGATCGTTTCTCCATAACAGTAACTTCATTTTTATCTGAAGCATCTGTGCATTAGGAAAAAGCTTCCAGCTGTATGATTTCATTATGACTGAATGGTTGTAGGTGTGAAATCGTAGGATTTGGGCTGTTTGTTTTGCTACTTAAGATGGTTTGTTGCAGGTCAAACCAATAGGGCCAGACCCTTCTCGGTCAAGCTAACTTGTTTCAAGATGGTTTTCTAGGTCAAGAGAAAAATGGCAAGGCTTGATTTATCTGTCAATTAATAAACATTTATTTTGATAAACCTAATTTTATGAATGGTTGATGTCAAGTTCAAGAAGCAGCATTGTACTTTTAAGAGTGTACTTTTTAATTATTTTAAGCAAAGCGTTCATTTAAAAATAAGTGAAACAATTTGTATTTTGTAAAAAATTCTACATTAGTATTAAAGATTTTCTTAAATAAATAAATAAGTGAATGAATGAATGAATGAATGAATGAATTCAGCCATTCATTGCTGCTTAAGTAATTTTGAGAAATATATCCTGGATTTTTAGATATTTTACTTATAATTGTTTTAAGAAAACAATTATTTTTTATATGATATAACTTTATATTTATTGAATGTAACAGCAAAAATATTAATGTGAAATTATAGAGTAAGACTTAATTTTATTGACTTAATTTATATTGAGAATTTTCTAGTTAAAATATCTTTTAATTATTTAAACAGTAAATTTATTCAAGAAACAGCATTGCATATAATAATTGTCAGAGATTCTTTCTTTAATATGAGTGTATTCTGTAATTTTTATCTTTATTTTAAGTAAAGCAAAGTTAAAAATAAGTGAAATAATTTGTATTTTGTAAACAAATACCACATTAGTATTAAAGATTTTCTTAAATAAATAAATAAATAAATAAATTCATTTGTTGCTTCTTAAGTAATTTTGAGAAATATATCCTGTATTTTTAGATATTTTACTAGAAAAGAAGTCACTTTTTAATATTTATAATAAGTTTATATTTATTGAATATAACAGCAAAAGGTTATGTGAAATTATAAGACTTAATTTTATCTAAATAACCTTTTGATAAACATAATTTCATGAATAGGTGATGTCAACCAAACTGGACAGTCATTTGTGACCCTGGACCACAAAACCAGTCATAAGTGTCAATTTTTCAAAATTGAGATTTATACATCATCTGAAAGCTGAATAAATAATCTGAGTAAATAATCTGAGGGTGCAAAAAAATCAAAATATTGAGAAAATCACCTTTAAAGTGGTTCAAATGAAGTTCTTAGCAATGCATATTACTAATCAAAAATGAAGTTGATACATTTATGGTAAGAAATTTACAAAATATCTTCATGGAACATGATCTTTACTTAATATCCTAATGATTTTTAGCATCAAAAAAAAAAATCAATAATTTTGACCCATACAATGTATTTTTGGCTATTGCTACAAATATACCCCAGCGACTTAAGACTGGTTTTGTGGTCCAGGGTCACATTTCAGAAGCAGAACAAGTTATTACATTTAGTTAAGAGATTATGAAAAATATGTATTTCCCTTTGAAATGACTGATTTGTTGTCAATAAGAGCAGGAACGTGTATTAAGAAAGTCCAAATTTTGATTTCATGTTGACTTTAAGCTGGTTTTAGCAGGATTTACTCAAGCCAGCCATCAGTGTTGCCGCCCATCATACGGCACTTACTGTAAGTTGAGGTCTTGGATGGATAAAGCTGTTCCTAGATCAGCATTAAAGCCCCTGCTGCTTAGCGCTCAATGCCTCAAAGCTATTATCATCGGCTCATTCCAAATTGGCAGGCGAGGTGTTGCGAGAGGCCGGTCAAGGTCAGCTGAACATGTTGACACATAATGTTTTAAATGAAGAGGCGGTTTAGATGGATTAGTTCGGAATGATAAATGGTTGGGGGCCGAAAACATGATAAATAGACACAAGCCGGAGGGGCCAAACCTGCAGATTTCTGTGCTACACCATGGTATTAGAGCCGGTCTGGATGGGCTCCAGGGGAGAGAGGTTAAGTCCCCCAGTCTTGCTTATGTCAAAGAGCTGGAATTGAGCCAGCCGGTTCATCGACAGATGGAGAGAGATAAGAGAGAGACGGGTTTGTGCGCAGGCATTGTTTCAGAACGAGGGTTTTTACATAAAGTGCTGTGATAGAGATGTTCTTTTTGATGAAGTCAAATTTGCAGCATCACTACAGACAATTTCCACAGGTAGTGTTTCATTTAAGTGTCAGCTTTGTGTCACATGTTTCTCTCAAATTAAAGCTGATGTTGACATACAGTAGAGTCAAGAGCATCCGTATTATAATGTTAATGACAGTTAAGCACATTCCTCTTTACATTACCATAAAGCTGCATTATTTCAATTGCAAAATATTTCTACTTCTTAGAAGTATTTGATTTCCTTATTATTTTTTAAAAATATTGAGATTCAATATTGAAAATTCTCAAAACACTTTGACTTTATTCTCATAATTTTGACTTTTTTTCTCATAATATTTCGACTATATTCTCATAATTTTGACTTTATTCTCAAAATATTTTGACTTTATTCTCGTAATTTTGACTTTTTTTTCTCACAATATTGTGACTTTAATCTTTTTTTTTTTGGTTATCTTTTAACGTGATACTAGCACCATTGTGAATAAAAGTATTGATTTTATCAACAACAAGAAAAAAAGACATTTGCATTTGCTTAAACCCTAAAACACAAAAAATCCATTATTGATTGATTGATTTATTGATTTAGGAGTGAAATGTTTACATGCAATTCATATTATTAATAATATATACCATATTTCTAGGTACTTTTTTCAGTATGCTTTTCTAGAATATTTTTATGGATTTTTTTGGAGAAACTAGACATCTAACTCTAAGACATCTAAGCTGACATTTGAATGAAACACCTGAGCACCTTTGAGCAATAAAATGATCCTCTGGGAGTTTCTCCATTGGTCTCTCTGAGAAACATCTCGCTGACATATGAAATGTGCATTTCACTCCATGTGACAGTACCCAGCACTTTGCAATTTACTTTTCACCTGATCAAATACTAGACCTCGATCAGTCCCCAGACAGATCGTTCCATTTCTGACATCCTCTTGTCTTTTGCTTTTCTCAGAGGTGTGAGTCTGTGGAGAAGGACTTCATCAATACTGGAGTCTCATGCTGCGTCCCTCCCACTGCGCTTAAGTGCTTGCATTTGCCTACTGTTGTGCTTTCACACACAAGTTTGTGCCTCCAACATCTCAGCAGACTGATTACGGCAGACTCACCCAGAACGAGCTGCTCACGTTCAGCATGGGGCGAGATGCTTTTGTCTGAACCAAAAGAACAAACAGATCTGAGTTTAGTCAGTGAAGGGTAACAGAGACCGACTGCATTGACAGGTGCGGAAGTTTTGATGAGAATCACATTCACAGTCCATATACAGTGATAACTGAAGAAAATATGAGTGTTTGCCCCTGAAAAGAAGCATATATTTATTACAATGATAGCAAATATTCAATTTTTCCATTATTGTGTATGCCACTCATTTAGCTAGTATTTGCTAAGGTGTTGTTAGTGGTTGCTAGGCAGTTGTTAAGGTATTCTGGTTGGTTGGTAGAATATAGCATGTTGCTAAAGTGTTGCTAGGGGGATAATAAGCAATTGGTAGGGTCTTCTGAGAGTTTTTTTTATGTTTCTTCTGGGTGGTTGCTAAGGTGATCTGGGTGGTTGCTAGGGCATTTCTAACCGGTAACTAGGTGGTTGCTATGACATAGGCAGTTATAAGTGTTCATTGTGGTTGCTAAACAGTTGCTATGGGGTTCTGGGTGGTTACTAGGACGTTGCTAGGGTCTTCTGAGTGATTTATACAGTGCTCT
>JAFVLL020030042.1:0-51719 GCA_021397915.2 Tor tambroides
ACAACCTCTGCTGGGCCTTTTTTTACAATGGAGTCTATGTGATTGTCCCACTTCAGGTCCTGAGAGATGGTGGTATATATATATATATATATATATATATACATAAAATTTTGATTACTTCTGTAATAGCAAAGCTGAACTTTCAGCATCATTACTCCATTCTTCAGTAGGGCTGGGTAAAAAACGACTGATTTCTCGATTTTAATCGATTGTCATTTTACGAAACAATGTGGATTCTTAAATCTCAGGAATCGATTAGTCTAGCCTGTTTTCAGTTAATGAACGGAACATTGTTGTGCACCTCCCATCTAATAAATCACAATAGGCTTTGCGCTTTATTACTTTTGATATAAAACCAAGTCTCAAATTTGGACTATTTTATTACAGTATTCAATAAATGCCGTTTTGGCAGAGTTTAATGTGGAGTGACAGATCAACACGTTCTCACTCCCAACTCATCACATATTGACGCTAGGTCCCCTTTGGCGTCGCTTTTTGACGCTCAAGGTACCCCTTTAGCATCATTTTTCGACTTGCAGGGTCCTCCTTTGTTTTCAGTTGTTTGTCTTAATTTAATGGTTTGCATATGTTTGTAAAAAGTAGAAATAATTTTATATAAATTTATACTTTCATTGGAGCACCTGATTTTAACACAGTAAGTGTGTCAGAAAGGTTATCACAAAGATGTGTAAATGTGTATAATTTAACACATTATGTGCTGTCCTTCACAACATACACTGAAAAACATACATGAAATTCTAAACAAAATGTTAGCATTTTACAAAATGAATGAAATCATTGGTTGTTTAGCTTACTTAAAAAAAATATTATTATGAAATATCAACAATTACATTCATAGAACTGCAGAATATAAATACAATTTTAAGCAGTGAAAAAAGAAATGTCCAACACTGGAGAAAACCGTTCTTTCATCTCATTAGGTAACATGACACATAATCCCACCTCATAATCATTTCACTTATTTCCAAACTTTGTTGGATTTAACACTGGTGGCCAAAAGTATTTAGGTGTATTGATGTTTTTGAAAGAAGTCTCTTTGATGCTCAAAAAACATTGCTTATTATCAGTGTCTGTACTCCTCCATCTTTTCCACAACATAGGAGTAAAAGTCATTATCAAAATAGCCTTTTAAAAGCCAACACATTTTTTGTCCACCTTTGGGAATAAATGATCTTCTCCAAAGATTGGTTCCTGTTCAGAACTTGACTGACAACATCAGAATGTTCCCTGGTCTGTGTGCGTGTCCACAAACACAAATGTACTCAGTCCTTCAGTGGAGATCCCAGTTTCCAACGCTATATTAAAACAGAGAGATAGGAGAAAATTCCACATTAGTGGAATTATTATTATTATTATTAACCTTATTTTTAACCTATTTTTTAAAACCTTTTAAACCTTTTTTACTCTAACGTAAGAATATGTAAATAACATCTTGTCAACATATTCAAACATTTCAGCTGAACTGTAAACTAAATTATGCCAGATTTAATTTTAATACTTACATATCCTAAATTCTGTCTAAAAATGCCGAGATCCATAGAGAGAGAGGACTCAAATTGAGGATTTAGCCAATTTCAGCAGTGAAGGGGTAGCTGTTTGAGACAAAAACACACTGTGTGATGATCTTTCTCCTTCCTACAGTAGTTAACCCACCTGTGCACTGATATTAGGTGTACCTTCCTGGTCATGTGGGACTGCAATAGAGAGTCTGTTACCTAATAAAAGATCAAAATAATGCTAAAAATGCTTGATTTGGTATGAATGAATGATTTAGTGTGAGTTTTACTGCTTACCTGAATAGTGAACATAGAAAATGGTCCATCTTCTGATTGGTTCATTTGCTGTGTAATAAACATAATGTTAGACATTATGTTAGCCACTTATTTGATGTAATGTTAGCAAATTTAGACATTGTAAGCTAGCTAGTCTGCACCAGTGGCTCCGAGGCACTTATCACATATTGCTAATCATTTCAGCAAACTTTTAAATCATTGAAATTTCACATGCTAAATTCAAGAGTTTCGTGTGAAAGTGGGAAAAGGTTGTCGATTTTAACTCGGTTTTCAACGCATTTTCGCCATGCTGACCAACAGAAAACTTCTTGATTTACAGTAACTAACGTGACTAATGTGCTTCAGCTACATTATTGACAATGACCGGATTTGCCCACAAAATTTTGCTGTGCCTGCACATTTAAAACAGTGTTAAAAAAACAGCAGCAGGAAATATTGCTTTTGTTAATGAATGTAAGCAGATCATGATTTCAAGTGCATCTTACATCAGGAAACTTGCTAGCAGTCTCTGGCATGAACTGGCGTGACATGGAGACAGAGCGACATAGCGTCATAATCTGAAAACCACCTTCAACGGGCGCAATACCGCAAAGAGGGTTGGATCTTCCTTTATGTCTTACTCTCTGTTTTTGTCTGTAGAATGTGAAAAAGATGCGTTCTCGTAAGCAGAAGGAGAAGGGCTTCTATGAGGTTCTGGACTGGTTGGAGAAAAATAGACCCCAGTACATACATCAGTTCTGGCACTGTGTGTTTGAAGATCATATCCTGCAGCTGTACCCAACGCTACGCATCCTCAGAAACAGTCTGCTGGATGGTCAGTGGTTTTCACTGTTACCAGCTTTATGATTTGTTAGAGGCTCATGCTGCTATGCTAGATTACTATGCAATGATAAACCAAGAATGCGTTTATATGTATAGTATGTTTTTATTCTTTTCTTTGTCCCAGGCACTTTCAAACTCTGTGAGAAACCTCTGGATGTTGAGACACTGACAGAGGAGGAGAGTGAAGGAAAAGCAGAGAAAGGGAAGGCGAAGAGCTACAAAAGAAAGAGAAGTAAAGATGATAGAAGTAGTGAGGATAGTGATGATCCTGATCTTTTCTCTGCTTTCACACCGAGTCAGAAGAAACCAGACAAACCCCCCCCATTCTGTGAGTCTCTCTGAACTACAGCAGATGCAAGTTCTCTTCAGGGTTATAGTTAATTTAACACTAAAATTAAAACCATAAAAAATAATTTTGTTACTTACAATAATGTAAACCTTAACTGAAAAAAATGCTGACTACTCTTGTCTAACTCAGGTTTGGATTCATTGACAAGATGTCCGTTCAGAACATTAGGTCTCACACCAGGAATGTACTTCAGGGTGATTTATTGTGCAAAGATGTGTGTGGTTCTGTAAATATAAAACAGTATACAAATATAAATAAATGAATAAATATACATTAACAGATCTTTATAGCAGTACTTGAATACTCATAAGTAACAGCATTGTAAATGATATATTAGTGAACTTAACATGAAGTAAACAATATAAATATAATATAGATACAGATACGAATCGAAGTTCTATAAAATGATCGCACTACTGCACTGGGAGTCTAACTCGTCAGGTGAACAAGCCCGAACATGTTCCCTGAGATGCATTGAGTCTACGCATTATAGCCTAATATGCAATATAACATTAAATGTTCTAACAAACAAATAACACAGGACAATTGTAACATTTTGTCAACAGGATAATGTGCAAATATAATTAACAATGTAAACATTTAGACGGAATGCCGTTGTAGTGATCATTCACCTCTCTCTTGAACTTATCATACAATAAATTATGTAAATGTACTTACAATTAGTTGCACTCACACATGTATCCACACAATCCTTAAACGGGGCACTTCTAACTAATTTAACTTATGAACTATTGACTATAAACTCATCTACACAGGTAAGTAGGTAAGTTCTGTCCTTCACTTTGATCTCAGCCGATCTGACTCTGTTAACCTTCGCAGGGAAAACTTGAACAATCCTTCCAACAGGCCAAAGTGCGCGAGATAGCTGTGGATCCACAATCATAACAGTTTTACTTATCCGTAGATTGTCTGTTTCTGACATCCATTTTTGTCTGGTCTGAAGGCTAGGTAGGTAGTTACGGATGAATTTCATCCAAAAGTGATCAGCTAGCAGCTGACTATGCCTCCATCTCCATTGACTCAGAAGCTCAGAATCCTGGTATGCCACTTGTGGAAGTGAGGCGTCCCGCCGCCCCATCAACAAGATGTTGGGTGTAACTGGGTCAGGGTCAGCAATGTCTGAAGATGTGTAACCAAGGGGTTTGGCATTGAGGATCCCCTCAATTTCAATGAGAACAGTCCGCAACACTTCTTCAGTGATTGTCTGTGCTCCAAGGGTCACTTGCAGGGCTGTTTTCAGGGACCGAATTTCCCGCTCCCAGCATCCACCGAAATGTGGGGCATTACGTGGATTGAATGAAAATTTGATTTGCTGGCTTGCAAGTTGAGTTTAGAGCTCAGGCTGAAGAGTAGCGTAGGCATCCCGAAGCTCCTTTTCCCCACCTTTGAAATTCGTTCCCTCATCTGATAGGATTTCAAAGGGTTTCCCTCGTTGAGCAATGAAGCGACAAAGGGCCATCTGGAATGAATCACTGTCCATACTTGAATATCAATATGCAATGCATGGGTGGTCATACACTTGAAGATGATCCCCCAACGCTTCTCATTTCGGCATCCAACCTTTATGAGATAAGGACCAAAGCAATCTATACCGGTTGAATAGAAAACTGGCTGATGAATTCTTAAGGGAGGTCTGCCATCCTGGGGGGATGTGGTTTGGCACACCATTTTTGGCATTCTGTGCATTGCCATTGATGATGTCTCACTGCTGCTCATCCTCGTAATATCCAGTATTTTCTCCTGAGCTCCGCAAACACCCTCTCTGATCCAGGATGATGTAAGCGTTCATCATAGTCTCTGATGATCAGCTTGGTGAGTGGGTGATGTGGGTCAAGGACAATGGGGTGAATGATATCCTCTTCTAGTTGACTGATTTGTCTGAGGCGACCACTAACCCGTATGAGATTTGTACTGTTATCTAGTTCTGGGGCTAGGCACAACAGTCGACTATTGTTTGGTAGAGATTTATCAGATTTCAAGTGCAGTATCTCATCGGGGAATGATTCTGCCTGGATCTGTCAGAGGGCTGTGAGCTCGGCTTCTTTATAGTCTTCTGCAGTTGCGATGGAGGGGGAGCTTTCAGCTGATGGTTGTATAAGAGCATTTAGGTAGTCTGTGAAGGTGCAAAATTGATGAGGATCTGGCAGTGGAAGAGCAGATGTTAACAGTCCACAGAATGTCGACTTCTTTAGCTCACTGTCTTGATTTACATGGCTTAATGGTAGCATCTCTGGCCAGCGGTCTGGTGCTTGTCTGAGGAATGCTGGGACTTGGTTCCATCTGCTTTCTCTGTTGAGATCAGAGGGAGACTTTCCTCTTGTAGTGGCATCTGCAGGGTTGTCAGCAGACTGTACATAATGCCAGGTGTCAGATTCAGTCAAGTCCTGTACCTCTGCCACTCTGGTCCCCACAAACACCTTAAAGCGGCAGGAATCTGATAAAAGCCAGGTTAGCACTGTGGTGGAATCAGAGCACAGCGTAACAGTAATGTTAGCTCTGCCTTCAGGACTTTAGCAAGCGGCGCACCTGTGAGTGCTGCACACAGCTCAAGACGAGGGATGCTCTGATGTTTCTTGGGAGCAACACGGGACCTAGCTGTTACAAAGGCCACCTCCACTTTACCTTGAGGGTTCTCTGTTCTCAAGTAGGCCACAGATCCATATGCCTTCTCTGAGGCATCACAAAAGATGTGAAGTTGATATTCTGCAGATCTTCAAATTCACTCTCCAAGTGTTTCCAAGAGTCTAATAGGTCCTCTGGCAGCCTTGGCTCATCCCACTCCCTCTGTTTGTCCCACAACCTCTGCACTATCACCTTGGCTCAAGTGGTGAAGGGTATGATGTAGCCAAGGGGATCATACTGGCTGGCAAGGATCTGGTAGATGCTTCGCATTGTGGAACTTGACTGTCTGGTTTGCGTCGTTTGTAAGAGAGGGTATCTGATTGGCAATTCCAGTGCAGGCCAAGAGTTGATTCCTGAGCTTCTTGGTGGCCTTCGCTAAGCCAGAGGATGCTACTCTGAGACTGAATGTCGGCTGGCAGATGGCTGATAACTGAAGGGTAGTTGCTAGCCCACTGTCGTAGCTCAAAGCCACCAGATCCTAGAAGGCTGCAGAGTTTGTCTACAAGATTCTTGGCCATGTCACGAGAAGCAAAGCTTTGGAGGCAATTGTCCACATAAAATTACTTCTCCACTGAAACTCATATGTCTTCTCCAGTCTGGCTGTGATCTAGAACGTGCTTCTGTAAAGCAAACGAGGCACAACACAGACTACAAGTGGTCCCGAAAGGCAGTACCTGCCATTCATAGACATCTGGGATTCTGTCTCTTTGCATGTCTCTCCAGATGTATCTCAGCAGTGGTTTATCTTGTGGCAAAAGGCGTACCTGATGGAACATGCCGCAGATGTCACTACTGATGGCAACATAGTGCTCCCGGAAATGCAGAAGGACTGCCAGGAGAGATGGACCAAGTGTTGGACCAGGTAACAGGAGCTCATTCAGGTTGTGCCCTTGATATGAGAATGAACAGTTAAAGACCACCCTGTTCTTCCCATTATGCTGCACCCTATGGTACGGGATGTACCAGACTTCCTTTGTTCTGTCCACTTGCTCCTGACTAAGTTTGACAACATAACCAGCTTGCACTAGCTTGGTCAAGCTCCTCTTGGTATGCCACAGCCAAATCTGGTTCCCTTTCCAGCAGTTTTACGATTCCTCTCAACTGTGGCAGGACAGCTTCCTTTAGTGCATAGAGACGAGGCATGTTCTTGACACGGAGCAGAGGAGTAGGGTATCTCTGGACACAATTAACATCCACTCTCACTGTGTTTTCTTGCAGAAGCTGAACGGACTCTTTGTCTTGGCGTGACCTGGTGATCACTTTTTCACTCTGGTAGGGTAGAACATCCATTTGCCACTGTCTCTCCACGTTTGCATAAAGGTCATTGACAGGTCGCAGTGAGGTGAAGAAGCATTGATCAGGGGAAAGATGGCTGCTCAATTCCCTGCAGTGTCCATCCCAGACGTGTTCTTACTGCTGCTGGCCCACCAGGGGGCCCCAGTCAGACTGGTTCTATGGGTGTAAGGAGGTGGGGGCAATCAGAGCCAATGAGAAGAACAGGATGTACCTTGTCCAGCTGTTATAGAGGTAACCCAGCAAGATGCTTGAATTTCCGTTGCAGGACACTGACTGGGTGTGTATGTTCTGCCAGACCAAGTGCTTTGGCTGTGAAGGCATTATGGATCTTGTAAGCTTTGCTGGGGTTAACATTTGGGGACACAGTAAAGGTCACTGCCGCCCTGTGAATGACCTGGGTCTCCAGTCTCACTGTACGGAGTACAAGGTCCTCTGGCTCCCCACAAGTCTTAATTTCTGCATTGCATCATGCAGAATGATGGTCCGCTCTGATCCATCATCTAATACGGCGTAGGCCTCCATTGACACGTTGCCATTACTGATCAGAACCTTAGTCACTTTGAGCAGCACTTTACTGCTGGAGATTGGGTGGTCAACATATAAAACTGCACTGGAAGGAGCTGCACATGGCTGAGATGGCTTGCCCCGGTCATTGACATCATGCAATACCAAAAGGTGCTTCTTGTTACAGGTTGGGCAGAGAGTCTTTAGTGTACAGTTAGCTGCTTGATGTCCACGGCCACAACGCCAACATTGGTTCTTTGTCTTTATCCAGTCTATATTCAGGTCTTTGCTAAGAAGCTTGAAGTTGTCACAGCCATTCAGATAATGTTTATTATTGTCACAGTGTGGACAATAAGCTCTCACCTTCTCTTCTCTGACTGAAGCTGGCTTAGACGTGGCTGACGACGTTGGTGTGGAATGTGACTTGTCAGTACCAAGTAGAATGGTGGTCGGTCTGCGAGGCTGCTTAGACTCTCTTCTCACCTCTCTGCCATGCACTGAAAATTCCTGCCTTGGGTAACAAGCATACTGGCTATTGTCTTCCTGTACTTGAAGCTCATATTCCAGCCAATCAGCGAAGTCCGACAAAGTGGGAATAGAGACTTGCAAAGGGTGGGTGTACCGCTTGAAACTCGATCTAAGGTCATGTGGCAGTTTATTCAGGAGTCCAGGCACATGTGACCCACATTCCAGCTCTACAGTACCTTTGTGGCCCAGTTTCCGCAACATACTGACAAGCGAGCACACCTGCAGTCCGAACATCCTGAAGGCCTTTACATCTCCACTGCGTATATTAGCTCCATCCATCAGTTCAGCGATTCGTTGCAGCGCTAATTGGTGGGGTTGACCATACATCTTATCCAGAGCTTTCATGGTGTTGGTGAAGGGAAATCTGGAATTGCTGTAAGAGTCTGCCACCAGGAGGGCCTCCTCCAATTTCAGATGGTCTGTGAGGATTTGAAATTTGAAACGTTCTGTGTCATTGTCAGGCAAGATGTTCTCTAAAGCCATTCTCAGTCTTGA
The DNA here is from genome assembly GCA_021397915.2 of Tor tambroides. NCBI lineage: Eukaryota > Metazoa > Chordata > Actinopteri > Cypriniformes > Cyprinidae > Tor > Tor tambroides. The sequence goes on from JAFVLL020030042.1 coordinate 8,452, forward strand.
AAATTCCCTTGGACAACGGAATTAGGGAGCTGAGGTGGCTGGGAAAATGCGGGAGAGTTGGGATACCTGAACTGAGCTGAATCACTATAATGTGCTGTAAAGGAGGGTCTCTCATGAGGGGAAGAAGAAATGTTCATGTTTCTCAGATCTTCAGACAGCTCTGAGCTTTCCTCTGGCACAGCTGGGTGTGGCAGTCTCTTAGTGGCAGATGGTGGCAGCCTGGAGAGTGGAGCTGGTATTGGGTGGTATGGCTGTGGAGTCTGAAGGTTGACTGCTGGAGAGTGAGAGCATGGTGATGGCATTGGTGGAGTGACTGACTCCGGTGGAGATCTCCGCTTCAATTTCAAGTCTTGAAGCTCATGCCAAAGTGCTGCATTCTCTTGACGCATCTCTTGGAATGCTGAAATGATCTCAGGGAGCTGGCTGGATTGTTGTTGCAAAGCTGCATTCTCCCTCTTGATCTCCTCTAACATGGCTGTAAGCTTTGGCAACTGTTGCACTTGTCTTTTCAATGCTGCATTCTCCTCTCTCAGCTTTTCATAAGTGCTGTCCCATTGGTCGGTCATTAACCATTCTGAATGTTCCGATGCTTGGCTCACTGGTGAAGTGGATCTGGAATGACCTGTAGTACTTGCTGTTTCATCCTCCAGTACTCCCTGGCAGGTAAGTGACCGTGATTGCTGTCGATGAGACCCAGGTCCACTGAGCTCAAAGACTTCTAAGTAGGCTGGAGGGTTAACTTGTCTCCTTGGTTGCACAGCAGGGGCTTCTCTTTCTGGGTGAGACATGTCTGTAGCAATCCACACATCCGGCTGGAAGGACCATGAAAAAACCGCTGACTACTCGTCTAACTCATGTTCGGATTCATTGAATGGCTACAGGATGTCCGTTCAGAACATTATTTCTCACACCAGGAATGTACTTCAGGGTGATTTATTGTGCAAAGATGTGTGTGGTTCTGTAAATATAAAACAGTATTCAAATATAAATAAATTAATAAATATACATTAACAGATCTTTATAGCAGTACTTGAATACCCATAAGTAACAGCATTGTAAATTATATATTAGTGAAATTAACATGAAGTAAACAATATAAATATAATACAGATACGAATCGAAGTTCTATAAAATGATCGCACTACTGCACTGGGTGTCTAGCTCACGTGCCTAACGCATGTGCCTAACTCATCAGGTGAACAAGCCCGAACATGTTCCCTGAGATGCATTAGCGGCTTTTCCACTGTCAGACCAGTGCGAGCCAGTGCTTTAAACGGGCCGGGCGTGGCTAATAGCCTCGGACCTGTAGCACCGAGCCTAAAGTCACGATGCGTTTCCACCGTCGGGCCAGAAGCTCCACTGCGCTTCACTAAAACCCGCCCTTTACACACCTCTCTGGAACAACGTCATGCATTATCAGGATTGAAAATTAGTCACACAGAAATAAAGTGGTATGAAACGTTATTTCACAAAAGAAAGAGGACACATACCCTACTTACTCGGTCGAGTCACTTTCTGTTTATTTGTAGTCATACTGTACGTCACATTTAGAAATAATGATCATTTCTGTATTTTTTTTCCATCAAAAATACGACCTGAGTACCAGAGGGAGCTCCCGAACAAAAAACATTATTATATTTTTATGACATAGGCTACGCGGAGCTAAAGTCTCGAGACGAGACTTATGACAGATAAAATATGTTATTAGATAAAACATGATAAATACAGATAAAATATGTTATTGTGATCGAGAATGAGAAGCTGACGTCTGATTTCTTCAAGCAGTCGTATTTACGTTACCATGTTTACTATGGTTACGTTAATGGCTAGCGTGCATAGTTTTTGCATCGCTTTTAAATAATTCTGCCTTGGTGTGGTGATCATAATCCACATCAGATCACAAACAGAAGTTATTTCAAACACTCGCTGCTGTCTGAAAGTGAGTTTTGAGCTAAAATTATTTTAAAAGTCTTTAATGCTGGTGTTATAGCTGCTAACTTTATGAAATGATCCACGGCGCTGATGCTCTCCAGATGCGGAGAAACTCCGCCTTTGTTCATAACCACTCCCCCCCCAGTTGGCCCGCTGTGGCCCAAGGTTATCATCGGGCCAAAAAACCCGGGGCATTGGCCCTGAGGAAGCATCGACGAGGCACGATCAAGCCCCGGAAGTGACAGTGGAAACGCGACTAGCCCTGGCACGCACTAGCACGCCCGCTTTTGGCCCGACAGTGGAAACGCGGCTATTGAGTCTACGCATTATAGCCTAATATGCAATATAACATTAAATGCTCTTAACAAACAAATTACACAGGACAATTATACCATTTTGTCAACAGGATAATGTTGCACATATAACCTCATCTGGATACGCGAGGGGGACGAGTGGAAGACCGCCTTCGTTACCCCTACTGGCCACTACGAGTATCGGGTGATGCCGTATGGATTAGTCAACGCCCCCTCCGTATTCCAGGATTTCATGCATGAGGTTCTCCGGGAGTATCTCCATCGATTCGTCCTCGTCTACATTGATGACATCCTCATCTACTCCCGGAGCATGGCCAAACATCGCCACCATGTTGCGGAGGTCCTGAAACGCCTGAGGAAATTCCATCTGTTTCTCAAAGCCGAAAAATGCTCCTTCCATCAACCCTCAGTGCAGTTCCTTGGATACAACATCGACAGCGGTGGCATCCAGATGGACGAGAGGAAGGTGGAAGCCATCAAGACCTGGCCCACTCCTTCCACCATCAAGGAACTCCAACGCTTTTTAGGATTCTCCAACTTCTACAGACGATTCATACATGACTACAGCATCATCACCAGCCCGCTCACCAACCTCCTGAAGAACAAGCCCAAGTCTCTGTCCTGGACACCTGCTGCCACTGAAGCCTTCGAAACTCTCAAGGAAGCCTTCACCAGCGCTCCGCTCCTCATCCATCCCGATCCGGGGAAGCCCTTCCTAGTAGAAGTAGACGCTTCTACCTCAGGGGTAGGAGCGGTCTTATCTCAGCAGCAGGGGACTCCAGCCAAACTCCATCCATGCGCCGCCTTCTCACGCAAACTCAGCCCGGCGGAGATGAACTACGACATCGGCAACAGGGAACTTCTAGCCATCAAACTGGCTTTAGAGGAATGGAGGCATTGGTTGGAGGGTGCGCAACACCCGTTCATTGTCATTCTGGAGGACGGTGCCATCTACAAGGTCAACGAGATCTTGGACTCCCGGCACCGTGGTGGCCAGCTGGAATACCTAGTGGATTGGAAAGGATATGGCCCGGAAGAACGGTCTTGGGTTCCCAGAAATGACATCCTGGACCCAGCACTTCTGGAGGAGGTCCATTCAACCTGTCCTGACCGACCTGGCCCCCGAGGAAGAGGTAGACCACCACGACGTCGGGGTCCTCGGCCCTCAGGAGCGGGCCGTGGAGGAGGGGGTACTGTCACGGATCAGCCAGGCTCATTCACCTCCCAATCACAACGCACTCCTTCACCTGAATATTAATTGCACACACCTGCACATCATCAGCTCCTTCATCAGCCTGCATACAAAAGCACACACCTCATACAAACTCATTGTATGATCTCGTTTCGTTCGAAGTGGACTGATGCTACTACAGCTAGTTACCTGTTTACTTGCCTTGATATTCTACTTACCTCTTGTCTCATCTCCAGCGTGTTCCTCCCAGCTATATTCCATCGTCTGTGTTTCCCAGGATCTCCACGAGTGTGTCTCCAGGATTGTGAGGTGTGTGCTCCGTTCCCCTTATCCATGAGTTCCTGTGAAAACAAGAGTACTTCCATTATCACCCTCATCATACTACTGTGCCTGTTCATTGAACTTGTTACTTACCTCTATCAGCTACCCGCTGACTCCACCGATTGCAATAAAACTCACCTGTTGTATTCTAACCATCTGTCTGAGTCTGCTTCTCTAACATCTGTTGGGGAACAATCAAAATAAAGTGTTAGCATATATTTAGCAGACATACTACTAATACTCCAAATGACTGCTAGTTGACATGTAGTTGCAGAGTTACTTATCAACAGCTGTCTAAAAGGTACCATCAAAATAATCAAACCTATATTACAATAAAAATAGTTCAAAGCAAATGTGTCATATTACACATTCATCTGATATCATATCTTATGGCTGTTTGAGTAAAAAAAAGGCAACACTTTATTTTAGGGTCTTTTAACTAGTTGCTTATTAGCATGCATGTTACTAAAATATTAGCCATTTAATAATTAAATACATATTAATGTCTTATTGTACATGACCTTATTCTACATCCCTAATCCTATCCAATACCTAAACTTAACAACTACCTTACTAACTATTAATAAGCAGCAAATTAGGAATTTATTGAGGGAAAAGTCATAGTTCATAGTGAATAAGTGTTCCCTATTCTAAAGTGTTACTAAAATTATTATTATTATTATTACTAATAAGTGGTCTTTGCTTTAAGTAAAGTAGCGTAAGAAAGGTGGCAAGATATAAGACTTATGTTATAACTATGAGAAATATAATCCATTGTAACTTAAGTGGATGCAACATGTTCACTGTGTGTTATAAATCATCATACTCTTAAAAGCTATAACCACAAATAAGTAAATATTATAATACATTAAAACTGTTCTTATGAATATTCATAAGATGATATAACATATTATAAGGTTTTTTATAATGCATTATGCATTCATTATAATGCCTTAAGAATACCCTTATAATGTATTATAAATATGGGCTTCATAGAAAGTATTACAGAATGTTTTTGCTCAGGTGGCTGAAATGTCCGCCCAATAGAGAAAAGTTTTGCTCAGCAAGAAAAAAATTAGAGGGAACATTGACTGCTATGATAGATTGCTATATGCAATGATAAAGCAAGAATGCCTTCATATATATGAACCGTATCTTTTTATTCTTTGCCACAGGTGCTTTCAAACTCTATGAGAAACCTCCAGATGCTGAGACACTGACAGAGGAGGAGAGTGAAGGAAAGGCAGAGAAAGGGAAGGAGAAGAGCTACACAAGAAAGAGAAGTAAAGATGATACAAGTAGTGAGGATAGTGATGATCCTGACCTTTTCTCTGCTTTCACACCCAAGCGGAAGAAACCAGCCAAAAAACCTTCATTCTGTGAGTCAATGAACTGCAGCAGATCCAAGTTCTCTTCAGGGTTATAGTTAACTTAACACTAAAACTAAAACCATAAAAAACATTTTTGTTACTTTTAATAAAGTAAACTAAAATAATAAAAATGTAAAAAAAAAAAACATTTTATTTCATATAGTTGCAGAAGAAACATTTCTTATTTTCATTTAGTTCTATTTGTGCTAAAATAATTGAAACTGAAACAATTAAAGGTGATGATACACAGGGCAACTTTTTGAGCAATGTTGCTGTCAGCGGGCAACCGGGTGAGACACAGGGCCCACGACCAATCTAAAGTCTGCCCAGCAACATTGCTTAAAAAAGTTGCCCAGATTATCATCACCTTAAAGGAAAATTTGCCCAAAAATTTACTCACCCTCAGGCAGTTCAAGATGAAACTGAAAAAACACAAAATTACTAAAATTTTACCTAAAATTTAAATTAAGAAAATATAAAACTTAAAATTATTTCTAAATAATAATAAAAACTATAATAGTATCACTACTACTAACACTTGCACTCTGTTTCCTGGTGCCTGATGTCCTATTCCTGTATTTTCACTCTCTCCTGATCTGTGTCGTCTTCTCTCTCTTTCTCAGCATCTCCTGTGAAGAAAGGTGACAAGCAGGAGATTTGGAAGTTGCTTATTTATAAAACTCAGCTGCCTGTAACCTGTGGGAATAAAGAAGGCACTCTCTATCGGGACAAACTGCCTGAAGGTTCACCATCACTGAATTTTTGCTATCATTTCTCTTAATTTTATTACAGCAGTATTTATTATACTATTTATGTGCAGATTGTTTGGTCTGAATGCATCCTGTCCTTGTCTCCTATAGGAGAGAAGTGTATTTTGTCCCAGGGACACTGGTTCACCCCAAATGCTTTTGAGAAGTTTGGGGGGAAGGAAAGGTGCAAAAACTGGAAAACCAGCATCCGCTGCAGAAACATCACGCTTAAAAAACTCATAGAAGTAAATAATGCAAGCACCTACACATTATTGGGATTCTTGGGATATTTGTTAAAAACAAGGATTTGGAAATGGTCCTTGGTTTTGCTTTAAAATTATAGTACACGGCACAAATACTTTGTATTTAGATATTTAATGAACTTTTACTGTTTTGATAAATATTTAGTCAATACATTATCTGTATATACTGTTTTCCCACTCTCTATAAAATTTTAGTCGTAATTTAAAAGGTTTAAAGGTTAAATTTCAAAGGTTACATTACAATTAGGTAGAAATATATATATATATATATATATATATACATGCATACATACACGCACACACAGTCACACACACAGTGCCTTGCAAAAGTATTCATACCCCTTCATTTTTTTTTCACGTTTTGTAATGTTTCAGCCTTATGTTATACTGCTTTAAATTACTTTTTTTTCCACATCAGTCTACACTCCATGCTATGGCAAAGCGAAAAACAGGTTTTTAACATCTTTGCAAATGTATTAAAAATAGAAAACTTTAATGATTCCATTGCATAAGTAATCAAACCCTTATCTGAGACAGCTGAAATTTAGCTCAGGAGCATTCATATTGCTTGTTATGGAAGCCTGTTTCCGCCACTGAATATAAAAAAATAATTTGCAATTCTGACTTTTTTTTTTTTTTTCAAAATTGCCTGATACAAACTCACAATTCTGACATTTTTTCTCAGAATTGTGATATATAAACTCGTAATTGTGAGAAATGAAGTCAGAATGACGAGATATAAACTGGCAATTCTGACTTTTTTTCTCAGAATTATGTGATATAAACTCGCAGTTGCGAATTATAAATTCAGAATTGCGAGATATACACTCGCAGTTTTGAGAACATATCAGTCTTTTTTTCTCCTCAGAACTGGACTTTATAACTCGCAATTGTGAGTATAAATCTTACTGTATATCTCACAGTTCTGACTTTATTTCTCACAATTACAGGTATATCCCTCAGTTGTGACTTTTTATCTCGCAATTCTGACTTTATAACTCGTAATTGTGAGTTTATATGTCACAATTCTGAGAAAAAAAGTCGGAATGGGCTTCCATAGCTTGTAGATGTTACTACACTTCAAGTGAAGTTAACCTGTGGCAAATTCAATTGTATGGGTATGATTTGGAAAGGCACACATGCCTCAATAAAGGTCTAACAGCTGAAAATGCATAGTGCAAAAACCAAGCCCTGAGGTAAAAAAAAAACTGCCTGTAGAGCTCAGAAACAGAATTGCGTCAAGAAAGACACACATCTGGGGAAGAGTTCAGAAAAAAATCTGCTGCATTGAAGGTTCACAGAAGCATGTAGTCTTCGTTACCCTTAATGGAAGAAGTCTGAAACAACCAGGACTCTTGCTAGAGCTGGCCTCCTGGCCAAACTGAGCAATTGATGGAGAAGAGCCTTGGTTAGAATGGTGACCAAGAACCTGATGGCCACTCTAGTTGAGCTCCATGATCATATGTGGAGATAGGAGAAATCTACAGAAGGTCAAACATCACTGCAACACTTCACCGATCTAGAATTTATGGCCGTATGGCAAGACTCAGTCCTCTCCTCAGTGAAGACGCATAAAAACACACTAGGTATTTGCAAAAAAAAAAAAAAAACAACCAGCACCTAAAGGACCCTTCAGACTGTGAGAAACAAGATTCTCTGGTCTGATTAACCTCATCATGTTAGGAGGGAAGCAGGCACTGCTCATCACCTGCAGAGTACCATCCCAAAAGTAAAGGGTGCTAGTACTAGCCTCATGCTGTGGGGCTGTTTTTCAGCGGCAGGGACTGAGGGACTCGTCAGAGTAGAAGAAAAGTTCAGTGTACCAAAATATTGAGATAGCCTTAATGAAAACCCAGTCCAGAGCATTCAGAACCTCAGACTGGGCAGAAGATTCACCTTCTAACAGGATAATGACCCTAAGAACTCATTCACACAGCAGGATTGTGAATCGCCGACAGCTCCAGATATTTAACATGCCAAATATTTCATGGGCGTCGGCGATGCATCGGCGATTCCCTCAGATCGAATCTTTGATAATTCACACTGCGCGATTGTCACTCACGTGAACGAGCACCGATTTGCCTCCGATTTTGGGCATTTGTCGGCGATTTATCAAAACCTGTAGGTGAGTGAAAAACTGGGCTAAAATCGTGCATTGTGAACTTGGCATAAAGGTGCTTCAGCTAAGTTTTGAGTTAAGGGTTTGAATACTTATGCAGTGTACTTATTTCAGTTTTTTATTTTTCATAAATGTACGAAATTGACAATTCTGTTTTTGCTTTGTCATTATGGTGTATGGAGTGTAGATTGATGTGGGATTTTTTTTTTAAAGCAGTTTAACATAAGGCAGCAACATAAAACATAAAAAAAAAATGAATGAATGAATACTTTCGCAAGGCACTATATATTTATTTATTGGCTAATATTTAACATCCCTAATGTGTGTGTGTGTGTGTGTGTGTGTGTGTGTGTGAACATAAAAGTCCAATTTTGCATGCACAAATTAACTTTTTAGTGGCATTTTTTATTTGATTTCTTATTAGGTACACCCATCACTGTTTTGAAACAAAACTGCATCTTTTCATGTATGAAAAAATATTTGATACTACAACTCTAGGAACTTAGCCTATAGCACAAAGCAACAGTAGTACAGCACATATTTTTGTATCGGCTAGGGCTGGGTAATAAATATTCGTTTCTTGATTTTTGCATTTTGAATTTTCTTGATTCTTGAGTTTTAGGCCTACTTTGTTTGAATAAATCCATCAAGTTTGTTTGACAGCCACGATTTAAATGTTATGTTTAAAAAAAAAAAATTAGAGTAGAAGTATAATTATGTAATTGTAAAGTTAGTATTATAAGTTTAGTATTATAAAAAATGAATTGAGTATAATTTAAATGTTTGTATACAAATTAGTTCATTTTAACCCACAAATATTATAATGTAAATGACTCTCATGTATATTTTACAGCATTAGTTGAGAGATTTTTCTTTTCCTTGAGAAAATTTGCCATGTACTGTACCTGATGTCAGGATTATGGACCTGTTTTTGTTGCGTTTTGCTCCCCATGTGTTCTGTGACCCAGTTTCTCCCTCATGTTAATTGTTAATTTGATCCCAGGTGTGTCTCTTTAGTCCCTCGTTATCCTGTGTATAAATGCCCCAGTCCGTTCAGTTAGTGTTTGTCGGGTCTACAAGTGATGTACGTGTGTCTTCCTCCTGTTCCCTGTGGAATTTACCCTCTGTGTTGGTCTGAATTAAAGACGATTTCGATTATCCACGGTTCCATGTTCCTTCCAGCAGCGTAACGTGACAGAAGACCCGACCAAAACTGTAAACTCTACGTCTACCCTCCGTTTTGTTTCCCGTTATCTATCAGTGTTTTTGTTTCCGTTGTGTTCCCCATGGATCCCCTCCTTCGCCCGGAATTCCTCCTCCTCCTGCTGGAGCAGGGGGAGAGATCGCTCGAGGGCCACACCAGATTGTTTCTGGTCCTCGCAAGCCTCACCACCTACCTGGACCACGCGCTCTGTGCGTTCTATGACGCCAGCTTGAACATTGCGTACAGAGCGCCGTCGTCCGAGGATGGCCCTCGAGCGAGTTTCACCTCCTTTGTGGAGTGGACACTGGCGAGAAACGGATCTCGGTTCCCCGCCTATTCCTAGGAGAATCTCGCCAGTGCCACTTCCGACCCAGTGCCCACCCCACCATCTCCCCGCTGCGCGGAGCACATGCCTGAGCCCACCGCTGACGGAGAGCCAGAGCCCGCCGCGACCGACGAGCCATTGCCGCATGGAGTGACAGAGCTGAGGATCGCCGCGGAGCTGCAAATGACGTCAGTCAAGGTGTGTGAGCCGGCAACATCGCCCGCCTTGTGGGAGAACGCCACGAACGGTGTGAGCGCGGAGAGGAGCTCCACCCCCTGCACCGCGGCTGAGGGTGAGCTGAGTGTGGATTGTGCCACAATGAGGGTCGGAACGCTCCAGTGCCTGCTCCCAGTAAGCGTCCTCCAGAGCCCGCGCATCTAGAGCGCCCTCCTGTGCCCGTAAGCGTCCTCCAGAGCCCATGCCTCCAGAGCGCCCTCCAGTGTTGGCTCCTGTTCCTGAGGTCAGCCCTGGAAGTCTGGAGGCTTTCAAATGCCCACCCTCCCACCCACTCTTGCCTCCTCCACCGCTATCGTCTGGCAGCCCCTCTGCTCGCCCTCAGCCCACCATCTTTGCGGTGCGAGCTCGGCGGGACTGCCATCCTCCAGCGTTGCCGTGGTCGGAGTTTCCCTCGACTCCGCCTCCAGCCTCCGAGGCCCGGACTCCGCTTCAGCCCGTTGACCCGTCGGCTCCACCATGGCTCCTAGCTCCCTCCTCTCCACCGTGGCCCGGCAGTCCACTAGCTCCACCGGGCTTCCTCGTCCCTCCGGCTCCGCCTTGGTCTGGCGTCGACCATCCTGCACCTCGGGACTACACTACTCCGGCTTCGCCTCATCCCTTCGTCCCTCCGGCTCCGTCAGGCTCCTTCAGGCTCCTTCATCCCCTCGGCTCCTCCTCTCTCCTCTGTCACTCCGGCTCCACCGCGGCCTCGCGGATCCACACCTCCGCGTTGGTCGCCGGCACCATCTGCTCCGCCTAGGACCTCCGGATCCTCCCCGTCGCCCTTGCTCTTCGGCTCTCCGTCTCAGCCTCGGGCTCCTCCTCCACCTGCTCCGCCACCGTTGGTCGGCCCCCTGGAGTCGGCGGCCATTCCTCCTCCATGGCTTCTCCCTCCGTGGGCAACTTTTATGGCTGTGGCCTGGGTCCCACCAGGCTCCTCCTGCTCTGGGTCCCTCCTGTCTCTCCCCTGGCTCCTCCCTCCTTCGTCGCCTCCCTGGTCTCTGTCTACCGGCCCCCTCCCAGGTGTCCGTCCTCCTCCTAAGCCTCCTCCTTAGTTCCCGCCCGCCCCTCCCCTTTGGATGTTACTACGGTGCGAGGACGCACCTTCTGGGAGGGGGCGTTATGTCAGGATTATGGACCTGTTTTTGTTATGTTTTGCTCCCCATGTGTTCTGTGACCCAGTTTCTCCCTCATGTTAATTGTTAATTTGATCCCAGGTGTGTCTCTTTAGTCTCTCGTTATCCTGTTTATAAATGCCCCAGTCCGTTCAGTTAGTGTTTGTCGGGTCTACAAGTGATGTACGTGTGTCTTCCTCCTGTTCCCTGTGGGATTTACCCTCTGTGTTGGTCTGAATTAAAGACGATTTCGATTATCCACGGCTCCGTGTTCCTTCCGGCAGTGTAACTTGACACCTGATATATAGCCAAAATAATCAATATCGAATCGAAATTGGAATCGAATCGAATTGTAAGCTTGCGAATAGAAATCTAATCGAAATGTGAAATTTGTGTTAGTACCCAGCACTAGTATCGACCCTTTAAGTTTATAACATAAGGTAAATATGTAGTCATATTAAATACAGCAGACCCCTGATATACATATGTGATCACACATTTCTCATTTTTTCAGGAGGGGCATCTTCAGTGTCCACAGAAGAGTAGAAAGAAAACCTGTGTTCAAAAAGTACGTTGTCCCTCTATGTGCAATGTCAGGTTTTGCTTTTCCTGTTTTTCATTTGACATTCATTAAGTGACTTTGTTCTTTCCTGCAGAACATGAATGAGAGGTTTCCAGTCAGTTCTAACAAGAGCTCCAGTAAAGGTGAGTAACGATCATCCACACTCATTCACACGCTCTCTGCTGTCTGTCTGAATGCAGTAATGTTTTATTCCTCAAGACTCAGAAACAAGCTTCGGTTTCATGGAGGAAACTGATGCTGAAGATTTCCAGGAACAGAGAGGGAAAGGAGGAGGAACAGAGTTTAGAGGGAGAGTTGAGGAAGAAGAAGACATGGCAGGTCTGTCTGTTTTCCAGGCTCCCTCTTTACCAGTCACCTGTGTTTCACTTACTGGGACTCTGTACAAAGACAGGTTTACATTAGGTACGGTATTGCACTGATTTTTGTGCAGAACTCAGTTTGTTTTGTCTGTGTCGAAGGTTTGAGTGGAAGTGTTTATTTTTATTTTATGTTCCAGGGAAACATGGGAAGTGTATACGTACAGAGGAAAGATGGTTCACTTTAGAGGAATTCGTAAAGCAGGAGCCGACTCTCACTGATGGACACTGGAAGAAAGATATACTGTGCAATGGAAAAACGCTCAACTTTTTACTCAAGGTAACAAATGAGAGAGATAGCATATAAAAAGTATGATTATTTAATTATGTATTTGTTTGTAATTTCTAGAAAGAGATCCTGCACATCCATTCCCTTCTGTGTGAATGTGCGAAATGCAGCACTCTAAAGCAAGACGTGGTGAGAAACATTTCTACCTGACATTTTATCTTAAGCAGTCATCATAAAAATAATTTATGATATTAACTTAAATTCTTAAGTCTTTTAAATGTGTACAGTTGAGGTCAAAATTTGACATCCCCCTTTCAGAATCTACAAAATGTTAGTTATTTTACCAAAATAAGAGGGATCATACAAAATGCATGTTATTGTTTATTTAGTACTTACCTGAATAAGGTATTTCACATAAAAGATGTTTACATAGTCCACAAGAGAAAATTATAGTTGAATTTATAAAAATGACCCCGTTCAAAAGTTTACATCCCCTTGATTCACCCCCTGGCTCTTAATGCATGGTTTTTTCCTTCTGGAGCATCAGTGAGCATTTGAACCGTCTGTAATAGTTACATTTGAGTCCCTCAGTTGTCCTCAGTGTGAAAAGATGGATCTCAAAATCACAGTCATTGTTGGAAAGGTTTCAAATACACAAAATGCTGCAAAACCAAATAATTTGTGGGACCTGAAGGATTTTTCTGAAGAACAGCAGGCAGTTTAACTGTTCAGGACAAACAAGGGACTCATGAACAACTACCACTAAACAACAACAAAAAAAAAACAGCTGTGGATCATTCAGGTAAGAACACAGTATTAAGAATCAAGGGGATGTAAACGTTTAAACCTTTCATTTTTATAAATTCAACTATTATTTTCTCTTGTGGGCTATATGTAAACATCTTTTATGTGAAATGTCTTATTCAGGTCAGTACTAAATAAACAATAACATGCATTTTGTATGATCCCTCTCATTTTGGTAAAATAATTAACATTTTGCAGATTCTGAAAGGAGGCAGTAAACTTTTGACCTAAACTGTACATTAATGTATACATGATAATTAAAATGATTTTCATAGAATAAATGAAATAAGTGAAAATCACTGAAAAAAACATTTTATATTTATATAACATTTTTATTTTAACAATATTTTATTGTTTATTTTTTATATTGTCTTTATTTTTTACATTTTACATTTACTCATGCTTCACTGGTTCTAAACCTTTATTGATGAGTTTCTTTCTTCTGTTCCCTGGTTCTGAAAATAATGTTCTGTTCTGGTTATGAAAATTATGTCAATGGAAAATAAAAATAAAAATCTTGGGCCTACAATTTTTTTCCTTTTGCAGTAAAATATGACTTGTTGTGGTTAGATTTCCATATATCAAAAGAAGATTGTAATATAGAAGAGCAAAATGCATTTGAGCTTATTTCTGTGATGATGATAAAATGTTGTCATGTCGTCCTCTGACTAGATGGCCCAGAACAACGATGACGAATGTTACGTGTGTCGCTCTGAGGGAGAACTTGTGTGTTGTGATGAGTGTCCACGAGCTTTTCATTCACACTGTCACCTACCAGCTGTACATGGAGACTCACCTGGGTGAGAGAGACAAACATAAAGAAAACCATTAAATCAGCAAGCGTGCTGGACATTCATCCTGTATGTGTGTGTGTTTGCTTGTAGGGAATGGATTTGTACCTTTTGCGTGTCAAGAAACAGTCAGCAATGGTGTGATTCCAGTAACATGTCTGAACAAGAAGCTTTCAATTCCCCAGTATCTCAATACAGATTGGTAGGTTCAGCACATTAATATAGAAGATAACCATAGACATTTAAGGTGCTCACAATTTGCAACTGCATTCAATGCCTTAAAGTGCTGCCTACATAGGCTGCTCAGCAGGTTTAGAAACAGAACAGTTATTTATGGGACTAATTGTGGATATGTGTGCTGTTTGTCGTCTTTAGCACTGCCACTGCCTTCTGTTATGTGTGTACAGAGAGTACATCCAGAAGGTGTTTGTTGAGGATCCACGACAAATGGTGAGATTGACTCCTTTTTTCTTCTTGCTGTCTTTTTCATGTGACCCAGCTTCAGAATTTTACTCTTTTCATTCCTTAGTTTAATTTAAAATAAATAGAATAGAAGTGATGAAAGATATGACTTGAAATTTATAATGCATTAAAAAACAGAAATAAAATGACTTCTAGTTGTCCAGATATTCTGAGTTCCTAACTCAGCCGATGAGGCTGGACAGAATAAAGCAGAAGTTGGAAACTGGTGCGTATCAGACGGTAGGAGAGTTCGTCTCTGACTGTCAGCTCATTTTCAGCAACTGCAGCACATTCAATAGGGTAAGATTCACTGAAACATGTTACATAATACAACCCCATTTCCAGAAAAGTTGGGACATTTTGTAAAATGCAATAATATCAAGAATCTGTGATTTTGTTAATTCTCTTGAACTTTTATTTAATTGACAAAAGTACAAAGAAAATATTTCCAAAGTTTTCACTGACCAACGTAAATGTATTTTGTAAATATGAACAAATTTTTATTTTGATGGCTACAACACACTCCACAAAAGTTGGGACAGAGGCAAAATAAAAGTGAAAAGGTTATAGAATATCCATGTTAAACTGTTTTGAAACAGTTCACAGTAAGCAGGTTGACTGGTAATAGGTCAATGTATCATGTTTGGGTATAAACGGAGCATCTCAGTCTTTGCCAGCAAAGATGGATCATGGCTCATCACTTTGTGCCAAATTTAATGAGAGAAGTGTCAAACAAATCAAAAATCACATTTCGCAATGCAAAATCGCAAAGAATTTAAGTCTTTCACCAACTACCATATATAATAATGTGAAAAGATTCAGGGAATACAGAAGAATCTCAGTCTGTGTAGGGCAAGGCAGGAAACCTCAGTTGAATGTACTTGACCCTTGAGCCCTCAGATGGCATTGCATAAGAAACCGTCATGCTGCGATGTTAAATATAGCTACACGGGCTCAGGAGTACTGCAGAAAACCACTGTCATTTACCACAGTCTGCTGCTGCATCAAGAAATGCAACTTGAATATCTGTTACTCTAAGAGAAAGCTATGCAGCGATGGCGCTGGGTTCTCTGAGCCAGAGCTCATCTCAGATAGTCAAAAAGACAGTGAAAATGTGTGCTGTACTCAGATGAGTCCACATTTCAATGTTGAGTGCTCAGTCCCAAAGACCAAAGAGACCATCCAGACTTTCATTAGCGACAGATGCAAAAACAAACTTCTGTCATGGTATGGGGGTGCAGTAGAGCAAAGGTCATGAGTGACTGGCTTATGTGCGAAGGTACTATTGACATGGAGGCATATACTGGGATTGTACAGAGACATATACTTCCATCAAGATGATGTCTTTCATGGGAAGTCCATGGTTATTAGATCAAGACAATGCCAGCTCTCATTCTGCATGTGCTACAACAGCGTGGTTTCGTAGAGACTTAGTGAATGTGCTAGACCTAGTCCAGATCTGTCTCTTATTGAAAATGTATGACCAGTCATGAAAAGGAGAATCAGACAACAACAGTCACAGACTGCTGACCATCTGAAATCATGTATCAAGTGAGATTGGACAAAAAGTTTAACAATTAGTATCCTCAATTCCCAAACAATGAAACATTGTAATTAAAAGGAAAGTTGATGTGACAGTGTTAAACGTGCCTCTGTCCCAACTTTTTTGGAGTGTGTTGCAGCCATCAAAAATAAAAGTTAAAGAGAATGAACAGATAACATATTCTTGATTTTATGGCATTTCCCAAAATGTCCCAACTTTTCTGGAATTGGGGTTGTAAATAAATCACCAAATAACAATCAATAGCTTGCTGAAATGAAGTTGTTATGCAATCTTATATGTGAACGCATATCTTGGACATTATTGATTGTTATTGTTGAGATGATTAACTTCACAAGTTACAATTTTTTTTTTTTTTGTACTTTGTCCTCTTGCTCTTTAAAGGACAATGAGCTTGGCCGAGTGGGTGCCAGGCTGAACCAAATGTTTGAGGAAGAGTTCCGGAAAATCTTCAGTATCCAATGACAGCTCTCTTTTACAAGTCTTTCAAAGATACAATTGAGATCTGAGTATCTTTAAATATTAATTAGATCTCATTGCTATGTATATAAGATGTATACAATTTTGAAATTTGAAGTCCTGCATAGGACAATGGATTGATGCAATACATGACTTAGTTGCTGTTTAACACTACATCTTTTTTGTAATGCTATTTTTCCAGTGCAGTGAGGGTCTCTGTACTTTTGCGTCCATACATTTTGCATTTTTTAACCCAGAATTGAAATACAGAAAATGCAGTTTCTTCTTAAATGATTCAAACACTGATGAATAGGATAAGTAGACACAAACTACTTTTCATTATTCAAAATTCATTTCACTAAAAATTGTAAAAGGTATGGTTTGTTTTCAACGTTTTTTTGTAGTATTGTTTAATGTAGCCAATCACTGACATTTTCTGACATTTTTCTTGAACACATTAGCCAAGCGTTTAAGTTAGAATCCACTTACCGCTCAAAACACCACAGTTTTGTAAAATGCTGCATGCTCAGGAGTCTCTCATTATAACAAAGTGTAACATGATGTAAATAAGAGATTCATTGTTCAGTGTACAGCTTCACTGATTATACAACCTGAATTCCGGAAATGTTGGGACATTTTTTAAATTTGAATAACATGAAAACTAATAGATTTTCAAATCACATGAGCCAATATTTTATTCAGAATAGAACATAGAGAACATAAATGTTTAAACGGATAAATTTTACACTTTTATCCACTAAATGAGCTCATTTCAAATTTGATGCCTGCTACAGGTCTCAAAAAAGTTGGCACGGGGGCAACAAAGGGCTGAAAAAGCAAGAAATTTTGAAAAGATTCAGCTGGGAGAACATCTAGCAAATAATTAAGTTAACTGACATCAGGTCTGTAACGTGATTAGCTATAAAAGGGATGTCTTAGAGAGGCAGAGTCTCTCAAAAGTAAAGATGGGCAGATTCTCTCCAATCTGTGAAAGAGTGTGTAAAAAGATTGTGGAATACTTTAAAAACAATGTTCCTCAATGTTAAATTGGAAAGGCTTTGCAAATCTCATCATCTACAGTGCATAACATAATCAAAAGATTCAGGGAAACTGGAGAAATCTCTGTGCATAAGGGACAAGGCGGAAGACCTTTGTTGGATGCCCGTGGTCTTCGGGGCCCTCAGACACTGCATCACTTATCGACATGATTCTGTCATTGATATTACTAAATGGGCCCAGGAATACTTCCAGAAACCACTGTCGGTAAACACAATCCGCCGTGCCATCTGCAGATGCCAACTAAAGCTCTATCATGCAAAAAGGAAGCCATATGTGAACATGGTCCAGAAGCACCGTCGTGTCCTGTGGGCCAAGGCTCATTTAAAATGGACTGTTTCAAAGTGGAAAAGTGTTCTATGGTCAGACGAGTCCGAATTTGACAATCTTGTTGGAAATCATGGATTCTGTGTCCTCCGGGCTAAAGAGGAGGGAGACCTTCCAGCGTGTTATCAGCATTCAGTTCAAAAGCCAGCATCTCTGATGGTATGGGGTGCGTAAGTGCATACGGTATGGGCAGCTTGCATGTTTTGGAAGGCACTATGGCTGCATTTACACTGCAGGACTTGATGACCAATTCTGATTTTATGACAATATCCAATTTTTAGGACGACGTGCTTACATTTCTTTTAAAAGTGACCCGTATCCGATGTGTGCATTTTACACTGCACTTGGTGAAACAAGCCAAAAATAGCATATATGACATCACAAATCAATTTGAATAGTACATTGAGTTTAATTTATTGACATGGAATTCATATAGAAACGTTTTTAATGCAATAGTTACATCTATACATCAAAATAATTATATGGCCTAGTACAAATTCTTCAGGACAGTTATGTACGCAGCTCCGCTGAAAGCTTGATAGTGGAATAATACTCAGGTGGTAGATAATGTTAAGCATGTCACATCGTCTGTGTTTTTGTAGTAATTAAAACCATATGCGTTCATCAGTGATTGTATATCAAAGGCAGGGACATGTTTGTGTGTATTTTATTTTGTGGTTTCAATGGAATGAACGGGACTGAAGCGCTCGTCTGTGTGTGAGCCGCCGTCACTGACAACAGCAGCAACGAGCACTCAGCATGATTTCAAAAGCAACACATTTCAGCGTCAGATCGCCTTTTATTTAACACAAACAAATTAAATTAATACTCTGCTACTCAACTAGAGATGTTTCATTTGTTACAGGTATGTCTGTACCATGAAATCTTTTTAAAAAACTCACTTTTCAATGACGTAGGAGTCGCATTTACAGGGGAATATCCGATTTATCCGCTTACACGGCAGGCGCAAATGCACGTATCCGATTCATATCTGATTTATTTCCACATATGAATGAGGCCTGAAACCGATCAGAGAATATCAGAATCCATGTGATTTTTTTTTTTCTGCTTACATGGTCGTGGGCCATATCCTATCTGTGCCACATGGGAGGAAAAAATCGGAATTGGGTCACTTGAACCATGCAGTGTAAATGCGGCCTAAGAATGCTGAAAGGTATGTAAAGGTTTTAGAGCAACATATGCTCCCCTCCAGATGATGTGTATTTCAGCAGGACAATGCAAAACCACATACTGCAGCTATTACAACAGCATGACTTCGTAGTAGAAGAGTCCGTGTGCTGAATTGGCCTGCCTGCAGTCCAGATCTTTCACCTATAGAGAATATTTGGCACATAATTAAACGAAAAATACATCAAAGATGACCACGAACTCTTCAGCAGCTGGAAACTTATATCAGGCAAGAATTCCAGCACCAAAACTCCAGAAACTTATAACCTCAATGCCCAGATGTTTTCAAACTGCTTTGAAAAGAAAAGGAGATGCTACACCATGGTAAACATGCCCCCGTCCCAACTATTTTGAGACCTATAGCAGGCATCAAATTTGAAACGAGCTCATTTTGTGCATAAAATTGTAAAATTTCTCAGTTTAAACATTGGCAGCGGCTATTTGCACTAAGTGCTATTTGCACTAAGTGCAAATAGCAATAGATGCTATTTACACTGTGCAAATAGCATATTTTCTTAGCGATAGATACTATTTACACTAAGTGAAAATAGCAGTATTTTTTAACAATATATGTTAAAAAATATGTATGTATACACTATGTTAAAATAGCAAGATTTTCTGCTATTTATACTAATTGCAAATAGTGGCAGTTATCTGCACCTCAGTATTGTAGTACATTATAAAACAGTACGCAATAATAACAGATTGAGTGTAAATTATAGTTTTAATTCAAATTATTAAATGGAAGCCACCTTATTGGGACAATAGAGCCCTCCCTACACCTACCCTAACCCTACCCGATACTTTATTTTCAACTTTTTGATTATTTCCTTAGGTGATTGAATCTGTTCATGATCTGGCTATTTATTTAAATATCCAACAATATACAACAGTAAACATACGACAATATATGGTTTAGCTGTGTTCTTCAAGCCATCTCTGGTGTTTTCATAATAATTAAGTATATTTATAATCCAATGCTAATCGACATAGCCTTTATTACCGTATAGCAGTGGTACTCAATTCCAGTCCTGGGGGCCCCCTGCTCTACACATTTTGCATGTCTCCCTTATTTAATACAACTGATTGAGATCATCAGCTTGTTAGGAAAGAGATCCATGAACTGAACTAATGAGCAGAGGATCTCAATCAGGTGTGTTAAATAAGGGAGACATGCAAAATATGCAGAGCAGGGGACCCCCAGGACTGGAATTGAGAACCAGACTGCCGTATAGAATATATTATCAGCCTCGTTCTGTGACAAAAACCACACATCAGCTCACAAAATGAAGTTATTTCAAACACTCCACTGATGTTGTGGAGTAAAATCGTGTTATTAAATGTCCTCTTTTGTTGGACAACGCTTCTCTTTTAAGTTGTTCGGGGCGTGCCATGTGTTAGTTACAGCGCTTGCACAGATCGAGCAGCTGTTGCTACTGCGATTGTGTACATTTAATAAAAAAAAATAAAAAATCAAACTGCCTAATATTTTTAACGCAAATTGTAATAAAAATACATTAATCTTCAGCATGATGCAAGCCACAAAATTAATGCAGACGGGCCGCCTGTTGAGTACCCCGATGTACACAGTATATGCGCACAACCGCGAGCTCAATTCATTTTGAAGTGGGAGAGAAGCGGCTGGCAAGCCAAGCTTGTTCACGAGAATCCTGCGGCTTTGTCATGTAGACAGTTAGCGGGACTTACAAGATTAAAAAAATATGTGAACTTAGAAAGTTGACATCACAATCATGTCATGGAGAAAGCTTTAGCTGTCCTAGATGCTAAACTTCTGTTTTTTGTTTTTGTATTGTATTGTATTGTATTGTATTGTATTTACTCTTAATATGTGCTTTAGTGTGTGATCATTTTGGACCCTGTTTGAAAACTTTAGGTGCCAGTGGTTTTATTTCCTTTACCATAGTCCTCAGAAATTGCAGAAGTGTTCACACCTGAAATACTTAAGGGAAATGACAAGGACAAAAACAAAAATGTATACAGGTATTGAACCTTTTTTTTTGCTGTGTTAACCTTTAGTCATCTTCTTTCCTTTTTTTCTGGGAAGTTGCTGTTGCTGATTTAGTCGGGTTTATTTTACTAAAACCCTGATCCACACCCTGTACTGTCACATAATAAAAGATGCAGGCCACTATTATTTAATAACATGAAAATGCTCTGTCCTCTAGGTTTGTGTGTCCATATGCTGGTCAGTTTCGTTGCAGTCTGACCAGCCTTGTGTTTGTGATGGAGGGTGAAGGAGAGGTGCTTTATAACACTGTCTCATGGGATTCTCGTCTGTTTGATGGTTTGAGCAATACACAGTCTGCAGGACCCTTGTATGACATTAAATGTTGTAATGGTTCAATCTCAAGACTTCACCTTCCACACTGTGAAATATTCTCAGGTATGCATCATTTCTACATGTTAATGTAATGGGTGCATATAATTCTCACAGTGTGAGGGCTTAAATAATCAGCTTTGTTGGAAAACCGTCTGCATATGTTAAATAATAAAATATAATTCTCTACAATTTTTATGTGTTTTACAGAGGAAGACATGGATTGTTTAGCTGTAGCACATATCACTGATGATAATGTAGCAATAATGAATCCGCTTAAAGTGACTGAAGCGCATGTGATTATTGACATCAAAGATCTCTCCATCTTTGGGCTCATAAAAAGGATGATACTTCGTCCTTCCCCTGTCCTTGCCCAAATACTTGTCTTTCTGCGACCAATAACTGGGAGACAGGAAGAAAACATACTGGATGTCCATTTGCTCCCATGGAATGTTCCACTGTCAGAGGTATCAGTGCTTTTTGTTTTAATGATAATATGATACTAAAAATTGGTCTTGACGTGGGTGAGTTTGTGTTAACATGCACTCTTATCCATATCATATGAGCACAATATTCATAATTTCCCTTGGGTTAACACCGTACATTCCTAAATCCCGGGTTCACATTCTTATTTGCATATTAACATATTTGTTAATGTCATTGATTGAATGAACACAGCACACAACCTGTTTACATCAAGGCTCTAGCATTGCATACTATTTCCCAAATAGACTTTTCAGGCTGTAAAGGTAAAAATTCAACCTCCTTCACTCCAAATCATTTTTTTCCATCAAACGCTGAAACAGCTGTTTATATGTTTTGTTTCTGTGACTGTCCAAAGCATATGAGGCACGTGATTAGTTGATAAGCATCTAATTGTAACATTCTAACAAAGGGTCATTTCACATTGTATAATTTTGACACCACAATGCGAAAACGGCGCTAAACTTTCTCTGGAGCAGGTTTCCATAATCCTGTTTAAAATGCGGTTCTAACCCTGCTTCTAAATTACAAGTGTGAAATTCCTTTAGGGTTAAAAGCAGGGTTTAAAATATGATAACCCTGGGTTAAGTGCAGTGTGAAAAGCCCTAAAGTGTAGATGTAAGTAAGAGATTCACTGTGGGTGTAGTCAACTTTAATTGTGAGAATTCAGCTTCAGTGATTATACAAGGAATATAATCAAATTACAAAATTCTTAAAGGCTTTAGTTTTCATGTTGCCACATACACACTACAAATTGTCAGGAGTGACAGCAGAATTTAAATGCAGGAGTCCACTAAATTATTCATATACTCATATTATACTCATTCCATGTGTGAATCACTGACAGATGTAATAATCATTGAATATGACACCGAAAGCAGAACATATGGCTTAAATGGTTTGTTCACACAAAAATGAAAATTCTGTCATTAATTACTCACACACACTCATGTCACACACAATCCCATAAGACCTTCATTCATCTTCAGAACAAAAATTTAAGATATTTTTGTTGAAATCTGAGAGCTTCTAACCCTCCATAGACAGCAACGCAACTACCATGTTCAAGGCCCAGAAAGGTAGTAAGGACATCATTAAAATAGTCCATGTGACATCAGTGGTTCAACAGTAATTTTTTAAAGCTACGAGAATAATTTTTGTGCACAAAGAAAACAAGAATAATGACTTTATTCAACAATTTCTTGTCTTCCGTGTTTACTTAAAATTTCACTAAGCTGATTGCTCACTAAAAGCTCCCACAGCTCATGTTTTCATGCCATTTTAAGTCTTGTTTTGACATAAAAAAGTGGTTATATCTAAGTATGTGAATTGTTTACTTACCTTTTGAAATTAGTCTTCCCATTAATGCCATTATATTGCTTATTCAGACTGATTCACGAATGCACACAAACACAGGAGGTGGGATTTCTCACATGAACCAATCACAGTCGATCATAACCAGTCATATCCAATCATACTGCGATGGAGGCATTGCCTCCTCTCACGTGACTTCCCCCATTCATTCTCAATGACCCCCCAGCAAACTCACAGCACACTTTGGGGCGTCTGTTAAAACTCAATGGGCTCAGGAGATGTGACAGAGACACGGACTCCCGCTGTAACTTTACCTGCTGGAGTTATTGTTGGACAATGTTTCTTTAGAAAAACAAGTGATTTATACACTTTGTAATGTTATATTTTGTAATATTGGCATTGTTTTTTGTTTTGTCCTACATTGTTTTTTCTCATCCAATTAAATGCCTGAAATGCCCCTGCCTTAAAGTGAAATTTCTTAACTGTGTTAAAAATAAAGGCTGTTTAGTTAATATTTGAGGAGATATTAAGGGACCATTTTTGTTACCTAGGCTCTGGCTGGCCTACACAGTCCCTTCCTAACCCCAAATTCTTCTTAGGTCAAGGACCAGCATGCGGAGAATACAAATATTAAAACCAGTTCAAAGTGTTGTCTCACCCCGGGAACACAATACCGTCTGTGTTGTCAACCAGAGGGATCTACAGTGCAGCCAGTGGTAACATCATATTTAATTTAAACATTATTCATTATATTTAGTTTCAGAAATTTCTACAATATGTTATGTTATAATTAAAGTGTTAGTTCACCCAAAAAATAATTTCTGCTTTCATGGTCCAGTAAAAAAAAAAAAAAAAAAAGATAATACGGCACTGAATCAATATCAGGGCCAGTAAATAATTACTAAATTTTAATTTCTGGGTGAACTTTCCCTTTAATGTCACTAACAATGTCACTGAAATAGATTTAGTTGTTTTTTCTTCTCTTTTCTGCTTGAAAACTACTTCTACTTGTTTTAGCACATTTTAGCACAAAGATTAACACAGATTTATCAGGCCTTTTAGTTTTTTCTGCCCAAGAATTTCTTTCACTTTTTTTCAGACCGAGGAGTTTGAGTTTAATTTTGGTCCAAACTATCATCCCACATTTGAAGTGTTTGTGAATGTCATAAATAAGGAGGTCAAGCTAAGTCTTATGGATAACACTGACGGAAGGGAAGTGTGGATTCCACGAAGAATCCTTCTCACAGGTAATGAATGACAGAAATAATTGTTGCTAGAAATGCTAGAATTTATCAACTTCATATGGATATGAAGTTGAGTGTAATTATAACACCAGTTATGAAATAAAAAGCATACAAATAATGGAAGCTTTAGAATAGGTTGAATTTAGGGTTATAGGGTTAGGGGTTGCCAGATGCCAGGGTTGCCAGATTTAACCCATATGTGACCCTGGACCACAAAACCAGTCTTAAGTCGCTGGAGTTTATTTTTAGCAATAGTCAAAAATACATTGGATGGGTCAAAATTATTGATTTTTGTTTTATGTCAAAAAAATCATTAGTATATTAAGTAAAGATCATGTTCCATGAAGATTTTTTTGTAAATTTCATACTGTAAATATATCAAAACATAATTTTTGATTAGTAATATGCATTGCTAAGAACTTAACTTGGACAACTTTAAAGGTGATTTTCTCAGTATTTTGATTTTTTTGCACCCTCAGATTCCAGATTCTCAAATAGTTGTATCTCAGCCAAATATTGTCCGATCCTAACACACCATACATCCATGGAAAGCTTTTTTATTCAGCTTTCAGATGATGTATAAATCTCAATTTTGAAAAATTGACACTTATGACTGGTTTTGTGGTCCAGGGTCACATATTATATGTAAGCTTTTGCTTCAGACAAGTTATTCCTTACCGTTAAATGAATTACTACCATATGAAGGTGAAAAATATATTCAGTATTATTAAGAGTTAATGTTATCATTTTATTCTTGAGTTGTGTGTTTTTATTTGACATACAGTTGATTAGTGTTTTCCCCCAAGTGTTTCAAGATGATTCTAACATTTTGGCTTAAACTAAATAGAATATTGTGATCTATGAAGTCTTTTTCAATCTAAGTACTTTGATAAGGTTTTGATTTAATGAGGTTTTTATGACTCATTTTTCTGTTTTGTTTGTAACATCAGGCCAAAATGTGGAACTCCCAGTTCAGAGGCAGCTCATGGGTATGAACTTATTTGCAGTAGTTGCTCATTCTTTCTGATACACACAAAACTTTCTGAAAAATTGAATCTCTTTGTTTGTTTTGATCAGCATCTGAATTTGTGAACAAACACAGATGTCACCTCATTCAGAGAGTTTCATCAGTGATGGCGATTGCTGATGGTCTGAGGGCCAAAGGCATGCTTTCACCTGAAATATATGATCACGTTAATGCTAAAGAACCACGCCAAAACAAAATGAGAGCCTTGTTGAAAGCTCTTGACTCTGGAGGAGCTTCTGTAAAAGCAGAATTCTACAGATTGCTGAAGGAGAACGAACCTCATCTAGTAGATGAACTGGATTCTGGACCCAATAGACCACAGTAATGCTGAGACTACATTAGAGAGGAACTTCAGTCAGTTTGAGACGTAAACGGCAGCTACAGCTCCTTTACATGTATATAAGAGAGATCCAGGTGCTTATTTTCTGAATTTAGTACAAGATTTACAAATGATATTCCTGGTATGAATCTCACAAGTTTGTGTCAAACCTTATGATCATGTTCTTCAGCATAATCTGAGAATGAACCAAATAGCATCTTGTGCTTCAGTGGAAGCAAGAACATCTGACCGTCTGTACAATGTCAACATGTGTATGACTGCTGATTTTGTCTAGTGAATGTAAATATTTCTTCATTTGTCATGTTTTAATGTTTGTTTTCAAAACTGTATCCAGATTTACATAGGTTTAATTTGAATCCCTATATTTGGTGCTCATTGTATATATTAATGTACAGTAATGTGTTTATCGTTTACTCTAATTGGATTTGTTTAATATGAGGTATGATGCTGTTACTGTATGACACATGAGTCACTATGAATGTTTTCATTTTGTAATACTGTGGAAAAATAACAACATACAATTTAAAAAAAAAAAAAAGTTGCTGTCTTCATCATAAAATGAATTACAGGTTGTTGTTTTTTTAACGGGAGCATGAGAAAATGGATCTCGAGTCACATGTTCTCACATTGACACACTATAACACATACTGCACGTTCATTTCCTCATCTTTCCGTCTCTGATATGTGAATTTGATTTGTCAAATTCATTGTCCTCTCGTCAAATATGTCTCAGTCATTATGACATTGATAGTTAATGAAAACCAATTTTGTAAATGTGTGGCTGCAAAGAGAGCGGCTCCTATAACCAATTCACTGTAAAATTTCTGCTTTCTGCAAAAAAATGACAAACTTGCTAATTCGTTGAACCAAAATGTATTGATCATTGCATATTGGAATGCTCAAAATTTTTAATATAGGCCAAGGGTCATCTAAATTTCAGTTATAAACCTAAATCAAGCAAGAAAGAAACTCAACAGCACACACATCTGCACAAATTGAGCAGAAAGGATTTTCTTTATTTTGCATAAAATAGATTTTTCAGGACTTGAATGATTAAATTGCTTCCATTTTAGTATCATTTTACACTTTGCTCTTGGTTCAATATCCTGCCTTCTTTCTGGTCCTTGAATCTGATTGGCTGTTAAGAGTGATATTCCAATAGCCGTTTCACCGTTTGTATCACTGCGCTTGACAAAGTTGTCATATTTCTCACAGTGAGTGTCATGGCGGACACCCAAATCCACTATAATTTGAAAAAAATAAATAAATAAATAAATAAAAATACTGTTTTGTGTCACAGAATGTAGTTTTAAGAGTTTTTTAGCCTAGAAAATATGCAGTTTGTTAATAAATATAACATTTATTTGAAAATTTGCTTTGAGCTCCAGGGTGTCAGCAGCCGTTCAAAAAAAAGATACCATATATATTAAGTACCTCTCCCATGTATGTACTCACTTTAACTTTTTAAAAAACATTAGTTATTTGTAATTTTTCTGTTATTTAAAGTGTCAAAATATGTGGTGCGAACATCCGGCCATAACTTCTGTTTTGGAAACGTCTTTGAAATTACCCTAAATTTATTCAGATTTATTTTCTGCACTATTTGGCATGATTTCCAAAGTGTTTTGTAATCCTGTACAAAATTACAAAGCATTTGTATTTATATTCTCATCATAATATGTAAACAAATATTGCCCAATGATTTCCATTTTATGAAATATCATGTGGTGCGACCACCAAGAAACTACCACTTTGGGACTTTTATGTTGAAATCCATTCAAAGATAGGATGTTGCATCATATTACAATTTGCCAAGGACCCATGGAAGTATCTAGCAGGTTTGTAACTCTCTTTCAAACTTGGAAAAAAAAAAATCATTTTTAACAGCTGGTATGTAGTTACCACATTTGGATATCATGTGGTATGACTTAAAAAAAACAAAAAAAACAACAACAACAATGAATATTAATTTATTATTATTATTATTATTATTATTATTATGAACTTCATAGTGACCTAGCTAGCCTGTTCTGTTTAGGTGGCCAATTCTATGCCTGTAAATTTTGACTGAATTTGAAAATATCATGCGGTGTAACCAAATATCATGTTGTGCAACCACTGCAGAGTGTTTTCCATTATATATATGTGTCCTAGATTGGCAGTTTTTGTGCTTTTATATTTATATTGTTTATATAAATAAAATAGTTTATTTTAATATAATTTGGAATAGATTTTTTGTGCAATTTTGGTCATTTTTTAAAAAAATATTTCAGACGGTTTAGTTTTAATCTTTGTACAATTTGTATTTTTTTAATGCATTTATTAGTAATTTATTATTTATTTATTCATAACTATTTTAACCTATTTTACCAGATCCCACTACCAAATAAAGTAAAAAAAAAAAAAAAAAACGCTCGCCATAGGCAGCATGTTAATTCTGACCCTGCAGTCAAGCACAAACTCCAGAAGTCATTGTCTACTGTAAGAAAGATGTTCATGCTGTCATCTCAGAACCTGAGCCAACAACTTCCCGCTACTCTAAATTGACTCTTCACAAAGACCTTCCCCCCTTTAGTAACTGTTGCTATGTCTGACAAACCATGGCACTTTCATGCCACATGTCATGTTCTCACGCGGTGAAAAATACATCGCGGAGCAAAGAGGACACTGACAACATGGTGACAGACAGGACAGGTTGTTTTTGGTATGAAACTGATGAAACAATTTGATTTCAAATTGTTGTTGTTTAAGTTAAAATAGTGCATCATTCAGATTTGCCATCAGTTAACATGAAAGAATAAAAGAGCACAAACAAGGGGAAAAATAGCGTTAGCCAATCAGTATTGATAGTTAATCTTGTCAAATGTGTTTAATCACCACAAATGTGGAATCACCGCGCAGCTGCTGCTTTTTCTCGTAGTGGAAGTGTTCGGTGTAGTTGAAGCCTAGTCTCGCTTAGCCAGACCTTCAGATTAACGGCAGAAGGTCTGGGAACCTTGATCACTTTGAATGCCCAAGGACCACCCAAGAGGCCATATGACTGACAGGTAAAGCAACCAATCATGTTTAGTTTTGTGTATTGACATGTTTAGGGGTGTTGAAATGTCCCAACGATAACAGACTAAAACTCTTGGGCGTATTTTAAAGAGTATATGCCACAAACTTTACATAATTTATATATTTTTGAAAATCCTGCATTTAATTGTTCCCGATAAGAGCTCATTGTCACAGCTGTAAACATGATGGCTTTCTTCTTCGATGAGGAGGTTTGGTGTCAAGGCATCTTTGTTTCCAGGCAGAATGTTAAAGAATGCGACACAAACTTCGACCAATCAGATGACGACTTTGAAATTCCTGAAGTGTTTCTAATTTTGTTTGCCACATGCATCAGACCATAGATGTGAATATATCTATGCATCAGACATTCAACCAACGGTCTGTGTGCTTGACATCTGAGGCTGAGACTAGGTGAGGCCGTATTTATACTCTCGCTCTGTCTCGAGGCCTTATTTATACTCTGCGCCACGGACCTGCTGACTGCACGTATACATCTCATATACATTATAATGAGATCTAATGAATATTCAAAGCTACCCAGATCTCAAAGAAAAGTTTAGAATGATCATGGCACTCTTGTAGATTAAAAAGCCTTTATTATCAGATGGCTACATCCAAAAAATCTAAAAACTCTCCAACGCGTTTCTGCACATGCCTTCTTCAAGGAGAGCAAACAACAAACTTAGCACAGGGGAAAGCAGTTAAGTCATCTAATCATAGCCATGTGACAAACAATGCTCTATAACATTAAACATTCACAAAAATGTTCACACTCAAAAAGTACAACAAATTTTCATACTCAAGAAACCCCCCCCCCCCCCCCCCAAAAAAAAAAAAATATATATATATATATATATATATATATATATACAGGTGCTAATACAATGAATATCATCAAAAGTTGGTTTATTTCACTAATTCCATTCAAAAAGTGAAACTTGTATAATATATACATTCATTCCACACAGACTGATATATTTCAAGTGTTTATTTCTTTTAATTTTGATGATTATAACTGACAACTAATGAAAACCCCAAATTCAGTATCAGAAAATTAGAATATTGTGAAAAGGTTCAATTTTAAAGATACCTGGTGCCACACTCTAATCAGCTAATTAACTCAAAACACCTGCAAAGGCCTTTAAATGGTCTCTCAGTCTAGTTCTGTAGGCTACACAATCATGAAGACTGCTGACTTGACAGTTGTCCAAAAGACGACCACTGACACTCCTAGACAAGGAGGGCAAGACACAAAAGGTCATTGCAAGAGGCTGGCTGTTCACAGAGCTCTGTGTCCAAAGCACATTAATAGAGAGGCGAAGGAAGGAAAGATGTGGTAGAAAAAAAGTGTACAAGCAATAGGGATAACCGCATCTCTGGAGAGGATTGTGAAACAAAACCTATTCAAATGTGGGGAGATACACAAAGAGTGGGACTGCAGCTGGACAGTAAGCTTCAAGAACCACTACGCACAAACGTATGCAAGATATATGGGTTTCAGCTGTCGTGATTCCTTGTGTCAAGCCACTTTGAACAACAGACAGCTGTGTTGCCCTATTTGTAAAAAAGGACTGACTGCTGCTGAGTGGTCCAAAGCTGCGTTCTCTGGATAGCAAATTTTACTTCCTTTGGAAATCAGGGTCCCAGAGTCTGGAGGAAGAGAGAGGAGAGGCACAGAATCCACGTTGCTTGAGGTCCAGTGTAAAGTTTCCACAAATAGTGATGGTTTGGGGGTGCCATGTCATCTGCTAAAAGTTGGTCCACTGTGCCCTGAGGTCCAAGGTCAACACAGCCGTATACCAGGAAGTTTTAGAGCACTTCCATGCTTCCTGCTGCTGGACCAACTTTATGGAGATGACTTCATTTTCCACGACTTGGCACCTGCACACAGTGCCAAAGCCAGTACCTGGTTTAAGGAGCATGGTATCCTGTTTTAACTGGCCAGCAACCGGTCAGATCTAACCCCATAGAAAATCTATGGGGGTATTGTGAAGAGAAGATGCTATATGCCAGACCTAATAATGTGAAGAGCTGAAGGCCATCAGAAAGCAACCTGGGCCTCATAACACCCTGAGAAAAGCCACAGACTGATCGACTTCCATGCCACGCTGCATGGCACCAGGCAAAAGGAGCCCCAAACTGGCATTGAGTGCTGTACATGCTCATACTTTTCATGTCTATACTTTTCAGTTGAACAAGATTTCTAAAAATCCTTTCTTTGTATTGGTCTTAAGTAATATTCTAATTTTCTGAGATATTGAATTTGGGGTTTTCATTAGTTTTCAGTTATAATCATCAAAATTAAAAGAAATAAACACTTGAAATATATCAGTCTGTGTGGAATGAATGTATACATTATACAAGTTTCACTTTTGAATGGAATTAGTGAAATAAATCAACTTTTTGATGATATTCTAATTATATGACCAGCACCTGTATATATATATATATATATATATATATATATGTATGAAAAGAACAGCAAATATAAAAGACAACAAGATGAAATGAGACAATCTCACCGTTTTGCGAGGATCCCTAATAAACAGTATATATATATATATATATATATATATATATATATATGTGCTGTCAATTGATTAAAAAAAAATTAACTAATTAATCGCACATTTTTCTGAAATTAATCGCGATTAATCCCACCTAACATTAAAGTTTTAAATATACTTTATATTGCAATAATTTCACATTCAATCTTCTCAAATTAATGTACAAACAACATAAAGACTGTATATTTTAATATTTGTTTAATGGCATCTTTATTTTTATGACAGAAGGCCAGTATCACTGATACCAATTAATACTGATTTATCACTAATTGTTCTTGATGAACAGACATCACAGCAGCTGGTTATTAGGTTATTTTGGCTTCTATTTCTTTAAGAGCTGCCGCTACCGAACATGACGCGTATCTGACACGCATCGTATTTTCTCTCAACTCTCTTTACCTTTTCTGACTCTTTTCAGGTCGGACCCATTTCAGTCTCTTCTAATGAGCTGACGAGTTGAATCGAGTGTGTTAGATGAGGGAGACAGTGCTGGGATGCTCCAGGACAGTTTTGAAAACCATTTCAGAGACATGTTCTTAATGTAACTCATATATAACATTACATGCATGCACAGTTTTATGGCAGCTTTAATCACCTTTTTGGTAACTTCATGACATAACTGATAACAACATTGCATGCTCGTAGTTTCTTTCGCGATTTGATATGAAATGATACAGGCTATGCGCGCGCCGGCACCTTTGTGCGTGTAATAGCGCATGCGCTGCGAGCACAGTATAGTTTCCGCTCTCGTTTGACTCGCGCCTGAAGTTGAAGTTGAAGCGCGAGTCTGAAACGTCTCCTGTTTGATGTGCTCGTAAAGATGTTCTGTGACTGAATAAATGCACTTCTTGTCAAGAAAAAAGAGACAGAATTAGCAGTTGTGAGTGGGGTGGCCAACACTAGCCCCGCCCCTGCGTTAACGGCGTTAAATAATTTTAACGCGTTAAACTGAAAAAATTAATCGCCTGCGTTAACGCGCTAATTTTGACAGCACTAATATATATATATATATATATATATATATATGTATGTATATATGTATAGGAGTAAACTCCAAGTACTCATTCAATCCTGGATACATATTAGCCTTTAATTTGTAAATCCAAAATGTCTTTCTTTGGTTAAGTTTAAGTTCTCTATTTTCTTTCCTAATAGTAATATTCACATGATCAATACTTTGTATTCTAAGGATCAAAGGATTACATTTATACATTAATTTAAAATGTTTTACCATAGGATATTCTTCAGTACACCCTCCTGGTGTTCAGCCAATCGATCCAGTAATCGTCTTTTTGTTCTTCCAATATAAAACACCTTAAATTGAGGACATTCTGGTCTATTAATAACATGAGTAGTTTGACAATTAATAAAGTGTCTAATATTATAAACCATATTTGTATTTTCATCTAAGAATGTTTTACCCTGTATCACATTATCACAGTGGTTACAATGATGACATTTAAAACCCAGATCTCAATTGTATCCTTTAAAGACTAGTAAAAGCTGTTATTTGATACTGATACTGAAGATTTTCTGGAACTCTTTATCAAAACTTTGCTTCAGCCTTGTACCCATTCGGCCAAACTCATTGTCCTTTAAAAAACAAGAGAACAAAATACAAACAAATCTGTCAAAAATCAAATGTCCTCTTGTGAAGTTAATCATCTCAACAATAATCATCAATAATCTCCAAGATATGTGTTCACATATAAGATTGCAAATCAACTTCATTTTAACAAGCTCTTGATTTTTTGGCAATGTATTTATTATGTAACATGTTTCAGTGAATCTTACCCTATTGAATGTGCTGCAGTTGCTGAAAATGAGCTGAAAGTCAGAGACGAACGCTCCTACCGTCTGATACTCTCCACTTTCCAACTTCTGCTTTATTCTGTCCAGCCACATCGGCTGAGTTATGAACTCAGAGTATCTGGACACCTGGAAGTCATTTTATTTCTGGTTTTATTTATTCATATTCTTTTCAGATCTTTCATCACTTTTATTCTATTTATAAACTATTTTAAATTAAACTAAGGCATGAAAAGAATAGCAAATATAAAAGACAACAAGAAGAAATAAGGAGATGATCTCACTGTTTTGCGTGGATCCTTAACAAACACCTTCTGGATGTCCTCTCTGTACACACATAACAAGAGGCAGTGGCAGTGCTAAAGATGACAAACAACACACATATCCACAATTAGACCCATAAATAACTGTTCTGTTTCTAAACCTGCTGAAAAATGTGAGCACCTTAAATGTTTGTGGTTATCGTCTATATTAAGGTGCAGAGTTTGTGTTTGTGTGTGTGCGTGTTTTTGTGACAAATGAGGACATAAATTTGTATAATGACACAGGTATGACAGGTATTACAAGGTGAAGGTGACTTATGAGGACATTGCCCCTTGTCCCCACTTTTCAAAACGCTTATAAATCATACAGAGTGAGTTTTTTGGGGGGAAAGTAGAAATGCACAGTCTCCTGTGAGGGCTAAGTTTAGGTGTAGGGTAGGTGTAGGGCAATAGCACATACAGTTTGTACAGTATAAAAACCATTACGCCTATGGGATGTCCCCACTTTTCACAAAAACAAACGTGTGTATGTGTTTGTGTGTGTGTGTTTACCAATATGTATTGAGACACTGGGGCATTGAAAGCTTCTTGTTCAGACATGTTACTGGAGTCACGCCAATGTTGACTGTTTCTTAACACGCAAAATGAACAAATCCATTCCCTACAAGCAAACACACACACATATACAGGATGAATGTCCAGCACGCTTGCTGATTTAATGGTTTTCTATTCTGTTTGTCTCTCTCACCCAGGTGAGTCTCCATGTACAGCTGGTAGGTGACAGTGTGAATGAAAAGCTCGTGGACACTCATCACAACACACGAGATCTCCCTCAGAGCAACACACGTAACACTCGTCATCGTTGTTCTGGGCCATCTAGTCAGAGGACGACATGACACAACATTTTATCATCACCACAGAAATAAGCTCAAATGCATTTGGCTCTTCTATCTTACAAACTTGTTTTGATATATGTGTCATTCCACGAAATTGGTGCCTTTTGAGTCCCTAAGAAATAATCAAACATAGATTTAATATAAAATAAATTTTCAATTTAAAAACATAACGATACTATGTATTCTTTCATCAATATCACATCAAAAAAGTCAATTAAATATTATTTTGAATAATTTAAATAGCATTTATGGTGATAAAGGTAAGGTTTTTGGCCTTTCACTCACTATAATTTGTCATTTTTCAGCAAGATTTTTAATTTGCAAAATGAAGGCAAAATGATATAAAAAAATCACATTTGCATGTTGTTTTAAATATAGTCTCATTGTTAAGCAATGTTTTTGGCACAAGTATGCATTTTTTCTATAAAATTTAAATAATTTTACTAATTTTTTTAAACCTGATTTCATGTCAGCCCTGTTACCCTCATCAATAAACCCTTGTAAAATAATGTAAATTCAAGTGACATTGCTTCTAGGAGGTTACATCATCTCTCAACCAGGATCCCTACATTTAAAACACAAGCATGTTTCTCTCTCACTTCTATAATGCTCTACTTTTGATCATTTATGAGACTTGACTGAGGGTGGCCATCATTCAGTGTCAATGCTGTTAATTTAATAAAAACTGTAAAAAGTATATTTGATACAGCCTTCCTGGTTTTTTCATTCTAACTTCAACTATATTTTATTTTGGACAAAGCCCTTTTTTAATGGCTCTTTTGTAAAAAAAAATATATATATATATAATTGACTTGTGGTCATCCTCCAAAATTAGGATGTTCTTGGTCATCTGAATGACAACTATAAAAATATTAAAAAATCCAAAATTTGAAACAATCCCAGTGAAAAGAGGGACTAAAATGCTGCTCGTAAAAGTGAAAACTATCACATAGTTCTAATTAAATTATAGTATCTAGTAGGGCTGCCCTCGACTAAGGATTTTTTTTGGTTGACTAGTAGTCGTTCATTTTAAGCATTAGTCAACTAGGTTACACTTTATTTTAATAGTCCAATTTAGATACTCTACTAACTATAAGTAACTTTGCAACTACGTGTCAGTTAATTCTCATTAATTTGCTATTACATGTCTACTAACTCTCAGAGTAGACTGTTAGATTAGGTTTAGGGTTAGTAGAATAAGTTGATATATACTTGCAAAGATTCTTATAGTCAGTTTGTTGTGGATCCATCAAAATAAAGTGTTAAAAGACATTAAGCAGACAGTCTACTAATACTCTAATGACTGCTAGATGACATGTAGTTGCAAAGTTACTTACTGTTTGTAGAATGTCTAAAGTGGACTATCGAAATAAAGTGTTACCGTCGACTAATCGCACGTTTATTAATAAACCATTTATAATGAGCCTTTAATTGCCTACATAGCCTAATAAGCACTCAAGCACACGCATAAAGCTTGCCACAGCGCACCGGCAGAAGTAATGATTATGAATGCGTCAGGGAAAAACAGTAAGGAGACTGCATTAACGTTTTAATAATTTGCTAAACTAGTGCTTTCTTTGTTTTCGGTTTAAGAGATGAAGTCGGCGACACTGACTCGTCATCTCCGCAATGTATGTTTCATACGGATTACATAATCTGAGAATATTTGTTTTCCATTTGAATTGGTTAATTTGAAAGTAGACATTTCACTTTCTATAGATATATTTTTAACAGAGTGTCTATTTACACTAAGTGCAAATAGCCCGCCTTGTTGGGAAAGGCTATTTACACTAACTCCACCCACTAACGTGTGATTGGGTTAGTCAAGACTAAAAAAAGACATTCTTTCAGTATCAGTTTCAGTGATGTAGATGGTAAGGTTCATGCTTTTTGACGTGATCGACTCAAGTTCGAGTCCGCCTTTTGCCGAACTTTTTTTTCTCCCTTTTCAAATCTCATATCGCATCGGAAAGGCGTATATTTTCAATAAAAATGAAGGAAATAATCAAAAAGTTGAAAATAAGTATCGGGCAGCGTTAGGGTAAGTATAGGGAGGGCTTTTTGTCCTAATAAGGTGGCATCCATTTAATAATTTGAACTCATTTACACTCAATACGTTATAATTGCGTACTGTTTTATAATGTACTACAATACTGAGGTGCAGATAATTGCCACTATTTGCAATAAGTAGGCTAGTATAAATAGCAGAAAATATTGCCATTTTAACATAGTGTAAATAGAATCTATCGCTATTTACATTAGTGCAAATAGCCGCTGCCTATTTTTAATGTCTGTAAGGCAAAGATATCTAAATGGAGTTCCACGCTCAAGTTCACAGACCGAGACGGTAGAAAGAGCATCCTGTTTGCTTTCATTATTTTACAAAAGCGCGATTTTTTAATTGTGAATGCACACAAAGAAACGTAGAGTCTTTACAGATTCAAAAGATGTACTCTTGTCTGTATGACCAAAAATTACAGAGTATTTTAGGAGTAATACCCGGTTCAAACTAGGGGTTGAACGACTTCTGATTTTTTAAAGTCGACTTTTATGTGATGAAAGTCGAGTCGAAGTCGACTAGTCGCTGATGACGTCATTAATGAACAAATAAGTCTGGAGCTGACAAACACCTTGTGCACAGCTATGGCATATGACACAGCACTGCCCACATGGCTATTGCTCCTATAACATCTTATTTATAGCGCAGTAAAGATTACATTCATATGAATGAATGCATTAGTGAAAGCGATTGCGTTTGTGAATGAATTCTACCTGGCAGCGTCTCTCTACTAGTAGGGAAGCTGGGATTTAGTTATTAAGAAATATATGCTAGAACTTTTCAGTTTCTAAGCTATTTTATTGAGAAATCACAGAACAGTGTTGTCAATACATTTCCGTGCTGAATGATTCTGTGCGTGCGATCTGTGTGTGAAGTATTGTACGCGCTGTTGTCTGAAGCCTATGTGTGTGCGTTACAGTGCAGCAGCGCATTAGATTAGAACGGCGATTAATTTACCTGTACAATAAGCTGTTTAAAACCTGCATTCTCCCGTTAAATTTCGAGCATCCAGTAATATAATCACATATGTCTTGTGGAGCGCTTTCAGAGTATGAATTAATTTGTAATTTTAACTGTTTGGAAACGGAGCGTAAATGTGGATTTATTATACTGTTGCGCCCTCTATAGGACCAGCGACTAGTCGACGTCAAGCTAAAAGCGTCATGGCAGAGCACTGAAGTCGACTAGTCGACTAGTTGGTGCAACCCCTGGTTCACACTAGCAGCGACTTTGGACGCAGCCGACGATGAGGTCGCTAGTGGGCGTTCCCACTACTGGTTGCCTTGACAGCAAAACAGGTTTCTTGCTGCTAAGTACAAACATTTTGGAGGCAAAAGACTAAATATAATCTAAATCTAAATTAAATCCGTACATACAAACAAAAATGAATGAGAAACAGAGCCTTCTTCCATTGTGTATGTTTCTCTACGGCTGAGAGGAGAACAATCACATGAGCTCTACCTCCTTCTTTCCTATTGGCTGTCGCGCCCGAAAGTAGCTCTTAATTTGCATAAAGTTGAAGGATTCTGAACTTTGTCACGTCGCTGGACACGCCCCATCCGGTCGCCAACAGTCGCTGTCCTGGTGTTGCCAGAAATCGCCAGCTCTCCATTGAAATGAATGGGATCGTGTCGCTTTGTCGCTGTGTGTCACTTGTAGTGTGAACGGGGCTTAAGTCAGCGCTCCGGCGCCTCCATCTGTCCTGCAGTGAGCTACTGTTCAGCTTCCACTCCGCACAGACACTGAGTAGCGCACATTTATCTATAACATTGGATTGAGTGGCCATGTAAAGTTGCTAATACTTACATATTTCAGGTGATAAGCTATATTTGAGGTCGATGCATGATAGACGAGTGTTTGGATGCCCTAACGATCTGTCTGTCACGGACTGCGTGACGCCTGTGGGTGGATTTTTTTTTTCTCTGCGACTAAGCGACTAATAAAATTGTTACATAACTAGTAATTTCGGGAGGAGTACGCACATCTAATCTTACAATTAATATAGCCTTTTACCACTTCCGTTGTTAGTTCTTTCAGCATCCGTCCACCTCCCCATCTCCTCCTTTATGCATATTTACTTAATTTATCCTTCTCTCTATAGAGGGGCTATCGGAGCTCGAGCCATAGTCTCTCTGAGCCATCCATTGCAGACATCAAGCCAAATCCGTTTACCACTAGATTATATGGGCACACAAACTCATAAATAATGGGGCAGCCCTAGTATCTAGTAATGCTTGTGTCGGTAACAGGGTTGACAAAAATACCAAAACATGAGGTAGAAAAATAGTCATAAAATAATAAATTACATATCCTGAGATGGCACAATACAATTTCTTGTCATTTTAAGGTGTCTTCATTTCACGGATGTTTAAAAAATGTTGATTAAACTTATTTTATTTTTTAATTTTTGCAAGTGGAAAAGGCACCGATTTCGTGGAATGACCCATATAGGAATCTAACCACAACATGTCTAAGTCGTATATTTCACAGCAAAAGGAAAAAAAAAATCAATTGTATCAAGAAAATTAAGCTAATCCAAGATTATTATTATTTTTTTTTTAATTTTGACATTATTTTCATAACCATAAATGAAACAGAAGAAAACAGAAGAAAGAAACTCATCAATACCGGTTCAGAACAAGTGAGTAAATGCTGACAGAATTTTTGAGTGAACTCTCCCTTTGAACTATTATTTTAAGCACATTTCTTCCCGAATTCTTAGTACTGTAATTCCTAATATTCTCAATAGGTTTTAGATTATTATCACTGTAATGTACTGCATTTTTTTTTTAATCAGAATAAAATGCTACAAACATTATAATGCCAACTGATTATGATTATAAATTCAGTTTTTTTTTCCACATTAATATAATGTCATAAAACTAATGTCACAATGCAAAAAAAAAATAAAAATAAAATGTTTAGTGATTTTCACAACTTTATTCTATGAAAATTATTTAATGATTATTTACACATTAATGTACACATTTAAAAGAATGTTAAGACTTTAAGTTAATATCAAATTATTTTTATGATGACTGCTTATGATTAAATATGTCAGGTAGAGATGTTTCTCACCACGTCTTGCTTTAGAGTGCTGCATTTCACACATTCACACAGAAGGAAATGGATGCGCAGGATTTCTTTCTAGAAATTACAAACAAACAAACAATAAATAAACAAACAAACAAATCAATACTCATGCTTTTTGTAGG
The DNA here is from genome assembly GCA_021397915.2 of Tor tambroides. NCBI lineage: Eukaryota > Metazoa > Chordata > Actinopteri > Cypriniformes > Cyprinidae > Tor > Tor tambroides. The sequence continues at coordinate 48,000 of JAFVLL020030042.1, forward strand.
CACTCTCTCATTTGTTACCTTGAGTAAAAAGTTGAGCGTTTTTCCATGGCACAGTATATCTTTCTTCCAGTGTCCATCAGTGAGAGTCGGCTCCTGCTTTACAAATTCCTCTACAGTGAACCATCTTTCCTCTGTACGTATACACTTCCCACGTTTCCCTGGAACATAAAATAAAAATAAACACTTCCACTCAAACCTTCGACACAGACAAAACAAACTGAGTTCTGCACAAAAATCAGTGCAATAACGTACCTGAAACAAACCTGTCTTTGTACAGAGTCCCAGTAAGTGAAACACAGGTGACTGGTAAACAGGAAGCCTGGAAAACAGACAGATCTGCCATGTCTTCTTCTTCCTCAACTCTGCCTCTAAACTCTGTTCCTCCTCCTCTCCCTCCCTGTTCCTGGAAATCTTCAGCACCACTTTCCTCCATCAAACCAGAGCTTGTTTCTGAGTCTTGAGGAATAAAACACAATACTGCATTGAGTCAGTGTTATTTCAGTATAATCCTGAAGAAAACTGCTGTAGTTCAGGGACTCACAGAATGAGGGGTTTTTGGCTGGTTTCCTCCACTTGGGTGTGAAAGCAGAGAAAAGGTCAGGATCATCACTATACTTACTAATGCTATCATCTTTACTTCTCTTTCTTTTGTAGTTCCTCTCCTTCCCGTTCTCTGCTTTTCCTTCACTCTCCTCCTCTGTAAGTGTAACATCCGGAGGTTTCTTATAGAGTTTGAAAGTGCCTGGGACAAAGAAAAGAATAAAAAGATACAGTATGAACACATTCTTGCTCTATCATAGTGTGATACACAGTGTGAGCCTCTAGATAACAACACGTAAAGCTGATAATAATTGAAACCCCTGACCGTCCAGCAGACTGTTTCTGAGCTTGCATAGCATTGGGTACAGCTGCAGGATATGATCTTCAAACACACAGCACCAGAACTGATGTATGTACTGAGGTCTATTTTTCTCCAACCAGTCCAGAATCTCATAGAAGCCCCTCTCCTTCTGCTTACAAGAACGCATCTTTTTCACATTCTACAGACAAAAACAGAGAGAAGGACATAAAGGAAGATGCATGGAAGATGCAACTATGATGACGTCTCATGCCTAATCATGCAAAACAATGAACTGACACACTTTGACACACTACTTTTCTAAAAAGTATAGTGGAGGTACCATATTAAAGGGATGGTATCTGATGGTAATATCATGATAATAAGATCAGTAAGATTTTTTTTGAAAGAAATTAACACTTTAATTTATAGTTACAAAAAAAATCTGTTTCAAATAAATGCTTTTTTTTTTTTTTTAACTTTCTATTTATCCAAAAACCTGAAAAAATGGTATCACTGTTTCCACAAAAATATTAAGCAGCACAACTGTTTTCAACACTGATAATAAAAATAAATGTTTCTTGAGAAGCAAATCAGCATATTAGAATTATTTCTGAAGGATCATGTAACACTGAAGACTAGGGCTGGGTTGTGACACAATGTCACGATTCGCTTCGATTCTGATTCACAAGTTTGCGTTTTGATTCGATTCAATTTCCAATTCGACTCAATATCAATTATTTTGGACATATATAAGGTACAGTACATGCCAAATTTTCTCAAGGAGAAAAATCTCTCAACTTAATGCTGAAAAATATACATGAGAGTCAGTTGGTGAAGGTTAAAATAAACTGATTTGTATACAAACGCTTAAATTACACTCAGTGACGTTTTTATAATAACAGTTACAATTACATAATTATGTTTCCACTCCAATTAGTTTTTTGAAATATAAACATTTAAATGGTGGCTGTCATACAAACTTTTTGGATTTATTCAAACATAAATTAAACACTGAAGAACAGTAAATATTATAATTAATATGTTATATGGTGCATATATTTAGCAAAATGCTCCTCTCTAGATTTCATTTTTCTAGCTGACTGAGTTTATGGTCACCAAATAGGCCTATGTATTTTTCTGAGGTAAATGTGATGTTGTGACATATTGTTTGCGAGCTATTATGTCTTTGCACGGTTGAAACACTGATTGAGCAATTACAGAATACAGATTTGGGTAAGTTGTACTCTTTCTTTTAACATACCTTCGAATGTTTATTCATGCTTATTTCGTGCTAAAACTTGTAGGCCTATTAAAAGCAGAAAAGATTATCAGTTCACGTGTGCTTTGTGCTGCCGTTCTGTAGCAATCTGACACTCCACATTAAACAGCGCCAAAACAGCATTTATTGTTTGAATACTGTAACAAAATAGACAAAATTTGAGACTTTGTTTCATATAAAAGTAAAAAACGCAAAGCATATTGTGATTTATTGGATGTGAGGTGCACAATGTTCCGTTCATAAACCCAAAAGATTCCTGAGATTTAAGAATCCATATAGTTTCATAAAAATGAGAATCGATTAAAATTGAGAAATTGATCTTTTTTTTTTTTTTTTTTACCCAGACCTATACTGAAGACTGGAGTAATGATGCTGAAAATTCAGCTTTACCATTACAAAATAAATTGCATTTTGAAAAATATACGTTTTAAATTGTAATAATATTTATGTAATACGTATGTAATAATAGGCCTAAAGATGTAATAACATTTCACAATGTTATTGTTTTTACTTTTTGATCAAATTAAAGCATGCTTCTACCTCAAAAAGTTTCTCTGGCACCAGATCGTGGTCGCGCAGCTGAGTGAGGAGTCTGTGTGGTTGCTCTATGCACGAAATCTCCGTCTTTTTCCGGTGGAAGAGAAACAGCAACTCTTCATTCGTTAGAAAGTCTAACGGGTCCATTTGGCCGCTGACTCTATAGTGCGATCTACAGTGCGACATGAAATCATTTTAGCGACTTTACAACAGCATATGCATTAATACAATGCACATACAGTTCTGTTTTAAACACATTATTATAAAACAATGTCTCACACTTGTACCAAGTGAATAGGCCAAATGTTATGTGGATCATTCCTGTTACAGTGACTTTTCTGTCTCTATGATTTTTACTCATATTTTCTCTAAAATGAGTCACATATTTATAAGAAATGGCTTAATATATTTAGGTATTCTTTATCACTTAAATGGATATAACAGACATTAAAGACCCTATTTTGTATTTTACACACCTTTTTATTGATATATGCATTACATTTTATCATGTCCTCAGTGCAAAGTAGAGGTCTTCACGGGTCCAAAAATTCGTACCCGAACCCGAAGAGACCCGTAAATATGCTGCACGGACACGACCATTATTCGAAAGTTGGACCCAAAACCGGCTGGGAAGACACAGACCGGACTGCACTCGTCCCGATCGGCACATATTGCACGGCAAATGCTATTAAGTCAATAAACAAGTTGCGAGAAAAAAAAAAAAACGTTTTGCCTTAACTACTGTTAGTAGCCCTCTCCCTGACTGCGATGCATACAATCCTCTTTGCCAATAAATTTCCATCCATTAGGCTGTTCCTCTCTCTTGCCGTCTGAAAGCGGGTGTGTCTCACTCGTGCTTAAAAGTGAAGCTGCGGGCTCTTTGATCGCCCCCTGGTGGCTGGCTGCAGTACAGGTCATAAACCCCGCCCTCTCCATGTAAACGAATGGGACTTCAGTCAAAATAAAATAATAAATTACACTTCCAATACAATTTTCCGAAATATGGTTTTGGTCATTTAAGGTAGTTGTTATCACGCTGATATATGTTCAATTGTTCGTTTTT